>WTSP01011965.1:0-100938 GCA_025331215.1 Actenoides lindsayi | reverse complement strand
ATAAAAGAGAAAAAAAAGGAAAAATCTATTGCATGTATGAAACTTTTTCCAGTTTTCAACACTTAGAAATTTCTTTATGTGTTGCGTTCATGGTAATAAAATAATCTTACTAGAACAGAAAAATTAGTATCAGATTTCTTCAGATGACATTGTCCAGTTTGGGGTGTGTTATGCCTTAGAAAGCTAATGCCATAAGTCAGGGCCATGGGAGACTGTTACTTCCCTGAAAAATAATTTGAGAGTTGTGAGAATATTCCCAATGCAGAATAGGCATTGCTGAGGTCAGTATTCCACTTGGACTTCGAACCCTCACACACATCCAGGGCTGCTCATCATCAGTTGGTTCCGTAAGGTTAAAGCTTAATAGGAACCCAGAAGAAGAATCTGTTTACTTACTACACAGCTTTCTTAAGTAACAGAGTCAGAAAGTAAACCTGCTATACATCTCTTCGGGCTTCCAAAGGTGCTGATCAAGCACGTGTTCATTTCATGTTTAATTACACAATGTTGCAAGAAGTTATCATATTTTCTTGGGAAGAGCTTGCAGTGTGAGGGAGATCCTGCAAAGCAAAGTGTTGTTGAAATATTACTGTTATTCTGGCTATTTGAATATGCCATAGAAATATTTAGTTTTTAAATATTTAATTAGAAATATTTCTTTCTGGATACCAAGGTTGTCTTACGTCAGCTGTGCAGATTTCGGTAGAAGGGAAAAAATACATTATTTTAATATTCTCTTTTTTAATCCCATCGTTCCATTTCTTGCTTTATCTTTACACAGATGATACTTTAATGATTTAAACTTTGGTTAGACCTGGTTCAAAACCTTGTCATGAAATGCTAATGAAAAGCTGTGTTTTCAACTATATTATTTCTTGCAAACTGTCTGCTTTTTGAGATTATATTAACTCTTTTCACTGGAAGACTGAACACTTTGCATTATCTTTATGAGAAGTTTCACTTGGTAGAGATGTCCTTCTCTTTCTCTTCCCCTGACATTTATTTCCTTTTTTGTGAATGTCAGGTGCCAAGTAGATACTGGCAGAGACTGACAGCCTTGATTCTGCCAGAGGAGCAGCAACACACATTCCCTGGGCTACTTTGCTGAATTTTCTTTGAGATAAACCATATCTGTGTGTGAGAAGGTAACTGAGACTATTGCAAAGGGTTTCAGTGAGCACCAGCTTCTACTGGTAGCTCTGCATTGTGGGAAACAGGCTGAGATTGCCAAACTTCTTCCATGTGATCCAGTAAAAAGCTATCACACACTCACAAGTCAGTCCCAACAAACCTGGGCTGGATTTCAGACAGTCTTTCTTATTCTGTATGTTTGGTCCCACAGGAATTGCTGACATTTTCTGGAAGTTTTTGAATCCATTTCCCTTCCTTACCTGCATGGTTTTTCTTCTAGATTAAACTTGGTGTGTTCACTCCCATCATTCACTTAATCTTTCTATCCTCTTTTCTGAAATTACAGTACCTTTGCAGAATTGCAAACCTTTACTTTTACTGCTGACAGAATGAAGATGTGTTTCTGACACACGCCTATTTCTATATCTTAAGACAAAACCCCTCTTCAGGGATGGATGACACATGTGGTTTTCTGGCTGCCACTCAGAGCAGGAATATCTTGTCAGAGATCAGACTGCAAGCCTGCCTGCTGAAGATGCTGTCCCTGAGCACATTGTATATCCAAACTGAAAACACATGTAATTGCTAAACAAACTGAATTTGTTTATTTTGTAATATACCAGCAGCTGTTTTCTTGTATGATAGCCAGGATTTCTCCAGCCAACCTACTTAATAGTGTAGAATTCTGTGTCCTTGGGTCAGCTATCCTGCTTTATTTGTTTTCTTTTCAGCCTCTGCTGGGGTGAGTTGTAGTCACTGAAACAACTGTATGTTTCTGTACTGCATCCAGTGCTGGAGCCCCTATTACAGGAGGGATATGGATGTGCTGGAACGTGTCCAGAGAAGGGCCATGAGGATGACCAGAGGGCTGGAGCACCTCTCCTAGCATACCAAATGCAAGACTTCTCACTTAGCTGTAGTGGTCTATTCCTAAATGAATGCTTTGTACCCAGGCAGTTGTGATCAGCTGAGGAAGAGTAGTTGCCTCAAACAATTCATTTTATCCTCCATTTTCTTGTTGAAGAGAGCAAATCTTGGTAAATTTTTTTTAATTCTAATTTAAGGACATACTCCCTTTTGAGATTAGAGCATCTTAGGCTCTGACTGGGAAACTGAGCTCACCCAGACGTTCTTCATGTCCCAGAATCAGGCCCTCATTAGTGAGACAAAAATGTCCAGAAGATCTGATACAACTGTGAAGCATAAAGGTCAGATCCAGGCTGTTGGAAAACAATCCATCTGCTTCAATGGAGCTCAAATCTGACCATATGTATTTGTTGACTATTTTTGGATTGTTTAGCCAAATGTTGATTTTTATCACTCCTGTGAAGCACAAAAGATGCTGGACTTAGAAGGCCAAAGCAGGGACACTCACAGATGTAAATGGGGAAATGCTTTCCACAAATGGGCCAAAAAATTAACAGTATGCTTTTTTTGGATAGTCGTCCATCTAACTGCATTTATATGACCAAAATTTGCATTCATAATGTAACGTTTGGCTTGAAACAGCCATCTTGCACTTTCACTAACATCATGTTCCTGTGTCCATCAGAAACTTGTGTGTTTTGTTTGGATTCCATTCCTAACAGAATAAACCAAAAAATCTGGGAGAGGAATTGTCTCTGTCAGTCTTCTAAATTGTTTGGTCATTGACCAGTGGGTTTCATTGTAGTGCTGTAGTTTCTCACATGAATTTTAAAAAAGAAAACAGAACTAAAAAAACCCCATCCATTAATAGTTTAGTAAATAACTAAAATTGTAATTCTTGTTTCCTATTGTACTCTTTCCTGTCCCTGCTGCTGAAGATACATTTCCCTCTTTCTAGTACCAGGCATTGAGAGAATGACTGTAAGTGACAGTCAGGTGATCTAAAGACAATGTATTTCATGCTACAATCTGTTTCTTATTTTATAGTTATTATAATTACAATCTATTTGGTAGTATGATGTTTTGCTATGATATATAATGTGTACTGATACAGATGAACTGTATCAGCTGGTCCTGATACAGTTGGACTCTACCATTCCTTAAATCTACCATTCCTTCTTTAAAAAAGTCTTGAAAGTCCTGAATATTACAAGTAGCAGTTTTGTAGCACATGGATCACCTGCCCAAGCAGAAGTAATTATCCCCTACAGCTAAGACTGATGTAGAGAAACTAACCACAACAACTGCTTGTTGTTTGTGTTAGAGAGATTTATGCTTTACTTTACATGCAGAGTATGTTCATAAAAAGTGTGTAAAGTAGTTCATAAATAATTAAACACCATTGCTTATCTGAGTCCAGCAATTCAATGGCTTGAATACAACTTATATTTACTGTCTTTTAACTCTTCTGGAACTCAGTGGAACAGAACCATACAAATTATGTGCAGTCTATGTTTTTCATAAATCAAGTCTACAACATTTCAAATAAATTTTTTTTAAGATTTTTTTATTATTTTTTTTTTGTTAAATGAGGGTGTAAACATAATAAGAGATTCCACTGTGTACCTTCTGCTGAAATTAACTTATAACAAAAGAGAGAATCAAATTAGGTAGTTCTGAGAACTGACTATAAGTGACGCGCATGCTACTGTGCATGTCAATGTGTATAATGGGTTAAGTTCAAGATTTCTTGTATTTTCTTTCCACATTCAACCACAATATTCTAAAAGTTATTCCTGTGTGATATGATGCAATTTAAAGTAATCTTTTTCAGGCTGTGTTTGGAATCAGCAAGTTTATTTGGAAGTTGTAAAAAACAGCGGCAATAAATAGAAAGTGAAATTGTTACAACATAGAAGATAACGTAATCATATATGATGGACCACAGAGTAAAATAATTGCTAGAAGTCTTAATGAACACAAGAGCAGGCAGTATTTAATGAAAAATAAAGGCTGATCAGTACATTAGTTGTCTCAGCCAGCCTGATTTAAGCACTTTCTGAGCCATTGAGCTGAAAACATTTTTAGAGCATAATACAATGGAGAGGTCATTGTATCAGACTGAACATTTTGCAGAACAGCACTATTAAGAGATTTGTGATAACTAGATGGCAGACTGGATTAATGTAGTAGACTCACACCACAGTCTCTCCTGGCCTATAACAATGTCTGCCACTCTGCCGTGAACAATCTTTTGTAACTGAAAGTCAGGAAAAATCCAGGAATGCAACAGGAGAGAATTTCTCAAGTCATATCTAAAACGCTGAGAGAGAATTTAGTTTAATTAGATTAGTCTTTTCTTTCTTAAGTGGCATTTCTCTTCCTGTTTATATTTTCCACTGGATTCTGTTTTGCTGTCTTTTTTTAAGGTGAATTTGCTGAGAATGTGTTTGTGTTTGAAGAGTTTATTTTACTGTCTGCCAGCACTGCCAAAGAGAACATGCACCCAGTTTTTTGTTGGGCTTTGGAGACTACCTTGAGTAGCAGCGTATGGAATTAAGATGCCACTTTTATTAAGAGTTAACATAAAAAACCTAGAACCTTTCAACATTAGGCATTTTAGTGTCATGACAATAAAGTAAGGACTTTTTTGGTGTACAGACTTCTTTTATCAACAGCTAAGAGTTTCCCTCAATTTGGCAACTGGTTTTTCACTTGACCCATAGTTACATCAGTTCTAGAAGTTCAACACACAGTGAGAATCAAGAGAAGCAGCCTGGGACAACTTCTGTTCAAAAGCAGAGTGATGCAGTTGTGCGCATGGTGGGAGAGAGAGTGGGGCCTGTCACAAGGCCGTGTAGTAAAAGATGTAGTTCTGCAAACTTTCTGGTTAAGGCTGAGGTGGAAGATCTGTTATTTTGCCCAGGTTGTGCAACATACTCAGGTAAAACTGCAGTGGGCATAATTCTGTGCTGCCTTGGGAAAGGCCTAGAATAATTCAATAGGTGTTTCCTCTCTCTTCCCTGGTTCTGCATTACATTGGTCAGCTCTAGGAAGGAGCACCGTGTGAAGCACGGAGCACTCCTCTTGGTGCTGGGGCCTCTCTGCTGAGGTGGGGCTTACTGTGATTAAGAGGAGCAAGAGCAGGAGAATCCCACCCAATTTTTCCATGATTGTGTTTTTTGCTTGAGTGACTGGTTTTCCACCCACTTCTATAAATCAAACTGTTTGGCCTTGACTGTGGCTGTTACCCCCAGAGGAAACCCAGCATTTTTGCTGGAGCTGTGTGCTGCCCATCACAGGGGAGAGGAGAGGAGCTTCCCATCTGCCTGCACATGGCAGTGCCAGGGGGTCTGGCAGCGCTCTGCCCGCCTTCTCTTTGGGTTCCCCTTTGTTCTGAGGCCGAGGGAGGCTGAACACCAAGGCAGGCACTGAGACACTTAAGAAACATCCCCCTTTAGAATCAGGGGAATTTTGCCCCTGCTGTTACTCACACTTTAGGCTCCTTACATAAAAAAACATGCACGTTTGGTGGTTGCTAAACATTAACTAAAATAAGGCAAAACTTTGTTTCTCAGGAGGTGATAGCAAAGGGAGATGATAACTCAGACATTTTATTACTTCAGTGATAGCAAAGTGGAGTGCAGTCAGCAGAC
The DNA here is from genome assembly GCA_025331215.1 of Actenoides lindsayi. NCBI lineage: Eukaryota > Metazoa > Chordata > Aves > Coraciiformes > Alcedinidae > Actenoides > Actenoides lindsayi. The sequence continues at coordinate 95,284 of WTSP01011965.1, read as the reverse complement.
CAGTTATTTTACTACCAGCAGTGCACCTCATCCAGTTCCAGTATAGGAAAATACGTGTGCTGTGTTTTATTTATTACTAGTTTGTTTTAGAGTTTGAACCACATCCTTCTAAGGAGAATGCTGAACAAAGTAGTTTTAAGAGTATTTTTCTCTCACCTTTAGATGCGTTTGTATAGCAACTAAACTAGTATTAGGAAGATAGTTAGCATATTTTTGTATTTTTTAGTGTGACACATGCTGTCTCATAAAACATTCAGAATTGTCTGAAGAATCAGCTTGCAAAAAAGTGAATCTTATGTGTCAACAATGATTCATAAATCATTTCTGTATGTAGATTGACACAGAAGAAATGGGGCCAAATACTGCTCTTGCTGAAAAATTAAAATTTGGAATGATTAAAACTATTTGCAACGTAACATAAATTTGGTTTAGATTACATTATTAAAAGAGATGAAATAATTTTTTTGCTGCATTTTTTCAGGCCTAAAAAAATTTTGTTGAGGAATTTTATGTAATTTAGTTCTTAGGGAATTTGAACAATACTAAAATATAAATGAAAACTTTTGTTGTGGATGAGTTCCTGTTCTTGACTGAAAAATAATGGTCTTTCATTTCACCAGAAAAACTTGCATTTTCAGAAATAATGGGTTTCAGGTTTAGGAGATTGCTGTGGTGTTCTTCTCCAGCTAAACATGGAACTGAAATAGTTTTTGTACACCTGATGAATGCAGTAACTGAAATTATTAATACAGTAACTGAAATACTCTGCTCTTCCACACAAATACCAGCACAAAATTCTGCTTTGTCTTCTACTTTTGTTTGAAAATGTAATAATTCTGATCTTAATTTTTCCTGATATTTTTAGCAATGCATAATTTCTCTCTTCCCAAGTGATTTTAGCAGTGGCAGATATTCAGTATCTGTAAGTAAACACTGAAAATCACTTGCTTCATTATGCTTCTGGGCCATTAAATATCTTCTTTCATCTATCTAATTCCTCTCTTCTCATTGCCTCAGCAGTGTGACTCAATCAGGCATGTGTTATCTTTCCCAGATCCTTTTCTGAACATAGTGTAGTGCGCAGGAATGCAGTTTGTCAAACACATTGTGTCTGAAATCCTTTGTTGGGAGAAGTGGAGAGAAAGAGATTATAAAATGCCTCAAAACCTTCAATAAGGCTGTTCCCAGGTTTCTTGTATCTGTTCAGCCAAACAAAACACTCATACCTCACTTTGATGTATAGGATGGTATAGGGTAATATATAGCAAGTATTATATTTTCCAACAGCATTTGTTGTCCAGGCTGCAGTTTACAGAGAATAACTGGGTTTGTGCTTTGGCAAGTTTTTAGACTCATCAAGGCCAAAACAGAGGGGGATTTAGAAGAGGTAAATATATCTGTTTTCTCTACTGTTGGTTTTCATAGGCAGTGCCATTTAAGATCCTGGTATTTTTTGTAGGACGGATGAACAAAAGTATCCACTCAGACAGGAGCTGTGTGTAATTCACTGCTCTGCTAACGTAAACCTTTCTGAGGTTAAGTCAGGCAGCGCAAGTCATTTCCAAAGCTGTCAACCTGAGGGAATCTCTGACTGACATTTGTAGTACTACCTCCTCAGAATTTTGTACGCAGTCTCTTCGCAGCTGTCTTACGTGCTAATTTGTGTTCAGTGAAAACCGATTTTGTATGCAGAGAAACTTTGGCGCATATTCTTCAAAAAGCCTTGACTCTTGGTTTCAAGTATTTGATAGTATGAGACCAGCCTCAGCCTAAAGGCAGCGTGTGTAGATGGCAGAAGTGGCAGGCATTGTTTATGTAGTTTCTGTAAGAATGAAAAGGGAGGGCAGTCATCACTTCCATCTTTGGAAGCAAAAACTTTGCAACAGCTCTTTACAGTATGTTGTCACTATAGGTTTAGGTTGAACATCTCACACCGGAGTTGCTTTGTGAGATTAGCCTAGAATAGGTAGGAGTAGCCGTGTTTCAAAGTGACAAATGAGCTGCTGACCCCACATGGATGTTGCACTCACCGGGGGTTTGGGAAATACATGCTGTTTTCAAGGTAGTAAGCTGAATTACACTGTGAGTTCTCTTAATGGAGTAGTCTTGAGAGAATTTGTCTCTCCTTTCCAGGTCAGATATCCGAGGGGAAGTCTGGGAAGGCTTTGTAATGCAAATCTAGCTAGCTTTCGTTCACACAAGGAATGCTGGATGCTGACCCATAAGGACTGAGTTCAAGATTTCTGTGAATATGTGGGATTTGAATTAACTTGGTAATGAAAGCCTCTAAGAGCATAAGGCGCATTCAGTATCCAAATCACTTACGTGGTTTAGAAAGCCAAAATTAGCCCAGTGATGATGAAGAGAAAGCTGGTTGATACTGCTCCTTGGTATGAACATTAACAGGAATCCATCCATGAGACTTGGATGTTTGTTGAACAGCTGGTATGTTTTGTTTAATATAGTCAAAGAGAGAAGTGATAGTAGGTTTGTTGGAGGTGGGCTGCACTTATGATGGATGACACAGATAATTGAGATGTATAACACATAGCAAAAAAACCAGATCCAAGCAAAATATAATCAGATATAATCTCGGGTAGATTTTGTGTGTTAGAAAATTTAAAGCACATTAACAGGCAAATAGAAATGCATCAGACAATAACAACCATTAATTTTATATGAGGAGAAAATAACAGTGAGCTCAGTTACACAACTCTGACAATCATAGAATCATAGAATTGTCAGGGTTGGAAGGGACCTTAAAGATCATCTAGTTCCAACCCCCCTGTCACCAGTGGGATAGACAACTTTCTGGAGTATCCTTTAGATCTATGATGTTTTCATGAAATACTAGAATATGGATATGGAATAGGGAAGTCTCAAGTCCTGGGTTTCTACATGCAGCAGAGATACCCTGTATTCCACAGCAGCCCTTGTTGTATTTGCCCCAGAGGAGGTTTGTCCTTTATTACACTGGTTGATTTTATACCCATTTTCAGCCATGTTCTTCTGCCTGGTGGAACACAGTCCAAATGCAAAATGAAAATTACCATTACAATTACTGAAAGACTGGATGTGTATAATTATTTTGTAATCTTATTTCAGTACTAATATTTTTCATTTTTCATTCTTTCTTTTACAGAGGGTATGAACTGTATGAACAAAGATCATGGGTGTGCACACATCTGCCGGGAGACACCCAAAGGTGGGGTTGCCTGTGAATGTAGGCCTGGCTTTGAACTTGCCAAAAACCAGAAGGACTGCAAATGTAGGTAGATGAAGATTAAATTTCAAATGCCCAAAAATGTCTTATTTTCTTCATTGTTGTTAGTTTCCAGAAGCCAAGAAATCAACTTTGTTTTGGCCAAAGGTGTTTTGTAATTTTAGTAACGTGGTTTTTACTGCAGAAGATGTACTTGGGGATGGATAAAAGGGATTAAGTTACAGAATATTGGAAGTGACTTTGTTAGCAAAATGGTAACAACTTTTCTACCTTTCTATGAATGCAGAAAAGTGAAGGATCCATTTAGTCCAGGCTTTCCATGTAAAACAAAACAAATAAAGCATAGGGGATTCTGGCTTGCAATATTTTGAAGGTCCACAATAATACATGTATTTATAAATTTACTAATGGATTCAATGATAAACCCACTTGGAAAACCTGCAGCTGTATTATATATATGTTCATATATACAAGAAAAACCCTGAGTGATGTATTCTTGAAGCTGGGATGCTGAAGATATAGATACTCATTATCCCCTAAAATTGGAAATTGTTCTGTACAGGTTAAAATAATTGACCCTCTGTAACTCAGCACCATCATCTGAAAGCTTCCAAATTGCATGTGATTCTTTCTGATGGCTTCAGTGGGTGTTAGATCTGACCCCAATAACTTGGCTTCCAACTTGGTAGCTTTGTGAGAGGCAAAAAAAAAGGAAGTGCAATAAACCAACCTAAAACAGGTTTTGTGCTTTGCATCAGGCCAGTATCTTTTTGATAGCCTTTCTTCCATTTCAACTTCTTTCTTCCTGAGACATCCACTGTGTGAACACACTTAGATGATACTAGTTCCCAAGTACAAAGTCAAAAGAATCACCTTTAATTATCATCAAAAAGCACCATGGGGTATTGTACAGCCTCAGTATTAAGAGGCTACACAGGGCCAAAGGCAAAAGCACAGAGAAAAGTTGCTTTTATGGTAATTTTCCTTCTCAATGTTTACTGGAAGTGAATATTACATACTGTTAATTGCAGTGCAATATCAGCTACGTTGGTAAAGTGGGAAAGGATGTTTATTTATGTTCTTTTTTATTTGTTTCCACAAATTTATACATTCCTTAGGAATTACATTATTGTTTTTCATAGTAAGATGGTGACAGGAGGATTAGAGCCTTTTTTCAAATGGCATTTCTAAATGCCTCAAGGTTTAACAGAGTGAAAAACTTTTATTTATTCTGTGCCTTGTGGTGTTCAAATTGTAGTTGGAAGTATAATGAACTTTTGCTGACAAACCTCTAAGTAAGGACACTGGGTTTTACAAATTCTGCAGAGTCTGCTGCAGAGAACACCAGCCTCTAAACCCACGGTGCATTCTGCAGTCTTACTTAAAATAACTCTACTTCTAGCCCTTCCAAATGCAAAGAAGTATAAAGCTGTAGCCAGATAGTCTGGGACAATAATAGCAGGTTGCTTATAAAGGTCTGGTTCTGCAACCAAACCTTGACTTCTAAAAAAAACACTTTTTCACGACTGTTTCAATGGAACTGGCTTAAAACTTGAGCTGTAGCTCTGCAAGTACTGAGTACAGCTATGCTGAAGAGCTGAAAAAGAGACACTTGTCCCTTGTCAGCCTGGACTGTGTCTGTAACCCTGTATACCAGGGACTGATAGGGTCTGATGCTCCCCTAGTATATCCCTGCATCCCTCTCAGTTATTCTGATATATCACGGTCCCTTCAGGAAACTGTGCCTTTCAGGGTTTGTCAGAGCTTGCTTCTCTGTTTTTGTTTTTTTTTATGTGAACAAGTGGCAGCGAACCATTACCTCACTAAATGAATTTTTATCAACCACTTTGCAATTGAATCAGAATACTGGAAGAGGTTTTCAGATGTACCAAGTCCACTAGTAATTAGATATATGTTCCTCAAATTAAAAAAAGAGATGTTAAAATAATCTGGAAAGCATAAAAAAATGGAGGGAGGGTCCTTGCTTTTTTTGCATGCATTGCAAGATTGTCATTATATCCTAATTACATTATTATACATCATGTGATCAGATCATCACATGCTAATAAGGCAGTCAGTGTTGCTGTCTTGCTTCCTTCAGGGTACATGATGGTCAGTGCTCATTAAACAGGGTTTTGCTCAATAGCCTCCTCTCCGTAATTCAGTGTAAGGCCTTTCCTGCTGCACACTATTTAAACCCTATTGTGAACATAGCATTTTTCATTTCCTCGTGGATTATCCCATGATACTCCTTACTGTAATATCAAAGTGCTCTGTAGGCATCAGTAATGTATTTTCAAAATATTCTTGTTAAGTTAGAAAGTACTGTTTTGACTATCCTACAAATGGGAAATGAAAATAAAGATGTTAATGTCAAAATCATTTAGTAGTGATAGGTGATTAACAACAAACATCAAGAACCCAGCTCGGCATTTATAGCACTTTAGTATGATCAAAGCTGAGCTCCCAGTGACTCCAGCTATAGTTCTAAATGCCACGGAGAAAGGAATATAATATTAGTAACTTGTAATGGATGTGTTTCAAGTGACTTCCAAGCCCTAAGTAGGAGTTCCGTGGCATGGGCAGATTAGAGTTTTTTAGGTCTCTACTCACTGTCTGAACAAGTCCATCCTTTCTTGACAGTCCCTTTCCGATTTACTACTCATTCTGCAGCAAATGAGACAAGATTCTCTAGCTGTTTCCACAGACCTGACTTTCCCCAGCTCCACTGTGCACTAAGACACGAGTGTTTTCTGCATTTGTCATTAAGGATGGTTGTCTTCATAGAATAAGTCTGTGTACCAGAAGCCTGGTATTTTGTAGATTTTGGGTGCTTGATATTGCAACCTTCATGGTTTCTTAGTGTAAATTTTGAACATGCACTTTCTTAGTTACAAAAAAAAATAAATAATAAAATCTTGCCCACCATGCTAGGAAAACACAGAAGCATTGAGGCTGGAAGGGACCTCAAGAGGTCATCTAGAAATACACCAAGCAGAATCATACAGATCCGTACAGAATTTGTCAGAAGAACTGCATCCTTTATATCCAAAGCAGTAAACTTCGGTGTGCTCAAGGCCAAAAGCCATTAGAAGAAGAATATGCTTTGTCAGTAATTTTCATAGATACTTGCTGGCAGCAGAAAGAAGCAACTGAGTGAATTAAGTTTGAGAGTACAGCGGGAAAACATGGGAAATTCCCTCCTCTTTGTATATCTGTATCCTGATAGATTTTATGACCCTGCCCCTGAGCATGATTGCATGAGAAATTTTTGATAAACTGAAGGGTTTTTCACAAAACATGAACAAGCCAAGACATTTTTAAAAATCTCATTATTAGCTGGATTAGTTTAACTGGAACTTGAAAAAGTAGGAGAAACCTAAAGCAGATAAACATACCTGCAAATTGCAACTTAAAAGAAACAATTCTGGCAGAGTTAAAAGAAGTAAAAGCTGAATCTTTGAATGAAAAAAGCTGGATAAGCTTAGCTGCAGCTATTTCTATCTTCCCCCTCTGATAATAATGGTTCAGGTGAGCAAGAGGGCTAGAGCTAAGTAATTCTAAAAATCCTGTCTTGTATGTTTACAATAAAATGCTGTCTCACCTATGCCAAGTGGTAGCTTTTTGGCTCCTGCTGATAATGTTCTTATGCAGCTATTTGCTGTCACTACAGAGATCTTCAGAATGTTAAAAATGTAAGGCCACACTAGAATATATAATGCAAGCAATGTGACATGCACAGCTTTATCACATAGAAAGAGATGCCCATATGTTTATATAGATTATATATTTCATGGCCAATTTAGTTAAGAAACAGTGCAATTTTTTATTCACCTGAAATTCCAGTGTGCTGCTTCAAACTTGTCACAGAAAGCCATGCTACACAAAGAAAAAAAAAAAAAAGAAGATCCAGCTTATTGCAAATTCTGTGGCATCTAAGCCATAGTATATATTTCCACCCACATAGGGACAAGATCAGAACATAATTGTTTTATGTGTTTTTTTGGATTAGTGGGTACTAAATGCTAGATTTAATATTTGCCCATGCGTTTTCAAATACTCCTTGTCATGGGCATGTCAGATGGAAGAGGCCAGAAAAAAGATCATATGAAAGTTCAGAGGAGCATTGAAAGCAGGATTTTTGCCTGTAGAGTGAAGCTGAAATTCTTGTATTTTCTGTCTTCTGGGGGTTTTAGCTTGGAACATCAGTATCATCATTATTCAGTGGAATAAGTACATTAAAATCCCTTTTGTTAAGATGTCACTCCTTTTCCAGACAGTTATTTCTTGTCTTTCATCATCAAAATGTCATTTCAAGACTACTCCATATATTTTTACATGTGTAAGCACTGGCTCATTTGCACAGCTGTGTCTCAGAGATGTTTATCTCAGCTCAGCCAAACTGAATAGATGCTTTTGCTGATGGTATAGGCAGGTGGACAGTTAGGGAGGTTATCCCATGCTGCCAGCCTGCAGGCCCTGAAAGGTGGCTGGCCAGTTCAAGATCCTGAACATTATAGTCAATGAAAAGTATTAATCTTGTTTAAAGACACTTAGGAAGCACCAGTGCCAGGACTTTGGCTCAGGATGCCCCATAACTCTTCTTTCACAGTCTTGGGAAGGAGAGGCTGGTAACTTGACCACCAGCATTAGTCACCTCTCATAGATGGTGGTTTTCTTTGTAGGGCTTGTGTGCTGTTTCGACTCATGTTTGTAGCCAACACAAGCAAAGCCTTCTCTCTGAGATGCTGGTTTTAGCCAGTTGTACAGGCTATTTCTCCCACCATGGGAGAAAGCCCAGCATTTTGATTGCACTTAGGGCATACACAAATGCTGAAGCAGTGTCAAGAGCAATGGTGTTACTCTGTTTTTAAATCTGCAATGTGGGGATAAGTATATCTGAGTTCTAACAGATAAGTGTATATTCACCTTTGGTTAAAAAAAAAAAAAAAAAAAAAAAAAGAAAAATTACTATTTCACATCCCTTTTGTTGTAATATGATTTATAATATTTGAAGGTCATCCATGTCTATCAGAAGGTACCGTTTCACCTCATTTTTGTTTGTCTTTTTAATATCACAGACTCTGCATGAGCACACTCTTTTGCATAGCTGTAGAGTCCAAATTTATCAGAAATAATTTTTAAAAGAACACTGAGATTTCTCATTAATTTTGCTATAATGCTTTCTGACAAAAATGGAGTAGATCTGGATGTCCCTTTGCTTTTAAATAATTCTGGTTTTCTTCCTCTAAGCAAGAGAAGCTTCTTAATGTGTCACCACCACATAATTAAGGCTGGAAATAAAATTGAAATGACATGTTTTACAACTGGATTTTGTACCAATTTCACCTGCAGTGCTGTCAAACTCCAGAATTTTGGCTCAAGTTGCTTAAAATAAATAAATTGCAGTCTAGACAGAAATTCAAATCTTTCAAAAACATGATTTACTAATATTTGTAAGAAAGGGAAAAGGAACTTACCTACATCTGTGTTCATTGACTGAGGAACCAGTAACTTTAGTACACAGGGAAACTGTAGAAGTGTGTGATTCTGCAGGATTTACTACAAACCCCATCAGTCTAGTGCAATTTTTCATGGACAAATATAGTAAGGAAAAGTCCCCCATATTATGTGGATCAGAGAAACCACGTTAAGATATTTTCACCTCTGCCAGCAGAGGCTTTCAGCAAGGAGTGCCAAAAATAACAACTGCAGTCAAGTTGTTTAAAATATACGCTTTGTTACTGATTGTACTTTGAAATCCTCAATAAAAATACTGTTGGCTAGAAATGTATTTAAACATCTGGCATGAATAACACCTTTAAGTTGATTTGTGATGGCACTGCAGTCCAACAGTGATAGAAACATTGAATGAACCTCCATGTAGTCCAAGAGAGAGGCATACAGGGTCAAGAAGGAGAGGAAGATAGGTAGACATAAGTTACCTTATCCTGGATTAGCTTTGCCTGTGTGCACCCAGTACTGTGGATATTCCAAGCAGCTGCCTTCTGTACCTAGTGCCCCTGCTTGATCTAAGCCCAGACACAGGTAGCTAGAGGAGAGCTCATGTTTGCAGTCAGACTTCAGCCAGACCATTCAAACAACCTCTGTCTGTTCCTCTAGCTCTCAGCTAGGCTGCAAACCAGTATTTCTTCTACCTCCAGAGTAACTAAGAACTTATTGTTGCACACAGAATGTGGCAGAGAGAGAGAGCCACAAGAAAAAGATTAACCCCACAAGATCTCAAATCAAAGAATGGGCAAAAAGAAGAGGGGTGAATAAGGACAGGCATAGAGTTGAGCAAAAAAAAATTGTTTTTTTAGCATGACTGCACTGAGAAGGTAGGAGGTTTAAGAATGGAGAATCAATGCAAAATTTTCATTTGTTTTGCATCAAAAATAAAAGCTCAAGTGTTAGTGTGTATTGCAGGAGAATAAATGTTGCTTCCATTTGATGCAAATCAGAATGTTTTGCTTCATGTATTTTTTCACAAAAAAAAATAAATCAATAGCTAAATTGCAAAACCAGAGGAGGAGAAAGAATGCCTACGGGTAGTTGTTGTTTAGGGGTCTTTTTTAATCTAATTCCTTGGAAGTTTAAGATTCTTATGTCTTGAGGTATGTGAGTTCTGTTCTCTCCTCTGTATGGTGGGACTGAACCCATAATTCCCATTTTCTAGCCTGGTAGCCAAACTGTCAAGCTTCCATAAGGGAATGTGAATTAGGCTGCTTTCCATCTTTCTCACTAATAATCTTTCCAATTGGTTAAACCAGCAATATTCCTGGGAGGAGAGGTGGGAATCTAGTCAAGCCCTCTTCTCAGAGGGCTTACCAGTTACCATTAGGTCATGAGTCTATTTCCTCACTATCTCTGAACACAAGAATTTTATTCAAAGTGTACAATGTGAAGGACCAAGGATGCTTGCATCCATAGTGTGAGGAAGTTCCTTCTGATATATGTAGATACCAATAAAGAACTTAGTCCAAATTACCTGTATATAAAGACAGTAAACTGAGTTCAGAATTCAGTCAGATCAGAATTGTCTTATTCAGCATCAATCTATGTGCAAAGTGTTAAATGGAACCGAGGCAAATGAGAGGCATTGTTAATGGCACTAGCCAGCTTAATAAAGAATCATTTGTCTTAATAATCAGAAATTGAATCCATCATGTGACAAAGGAAATTGATCTATTAATTCATGTAAACTTCAAAACTCTACCTGTCATGAGAAATGTTTGCTTTAATATATGTTTAGTATTTTTTCACCAGAGGACATTTTAATTGCCAAAAACCATTTTGCACTGTTTGCTTGGAAGCGAAAGTGACATTTCCAATGTTCCCTTCCTAGTTGAGGCCATCACAACCATATATTTTTTGTTTCAGAGAAGAACTGGGAAAAAAAAAGTTTCCTGTTTTACTTTTTAAACGTTCTTCTACTCTAGGAGGACCAGCACTTGAAACAATAGACTTAGATGGCTCTGTTGTTGCTGTTTGGTCTCTGCTTCCTCCACATAGAAAACGTAGGGGAAGGAAAAGAGAAATGCTATCTATAGTCTTGAAAACATACATCTGTATTAGTGGACTGCTCATTTCTTCACATCACAGATATGAAACGTGTAGCTTTTAGGAAGAGATGGAATTGGCTAACTGCTCATACTAAAATTATGAATACAAATAGACTGGGGAAAAAGTAACACATGATTCTTTTCCTCTCTTTTTTTTCACTGCATGGATTGAGAATAGAGCATGAGACAGGAGCATGGCTAAGATGGGGCAGGCAAAAAGAATAAGAAATGTAAATAACTGCAAATACAAATTTTATGTCATCTTATGTCTTGGTATGTTACTGCTCTTCTGTATTCTGAAAGACCCGCAAGACTAATTGGTTTCATTGTCATTTTATTTATGTATACATATATACACATTCATTTGGGGCTTAACTAGTAACCTGTAACTATGGGAATGGAGGCTGCCAACACACCTGTGATGACACAGATACTGGTCCTGTGTGTGGTTGTCATCAGAAGTATGCCCTGCATTCAGATGGCCGAACCTGCATTGGTAAGTACTTCTCTGCAGCACATTTTATTTCATATTCCTCATAGACTATATATGTGCACATATGTATGTGTGTATGTGTGCGCGTGCGTGTTTGTATCTCACAGGCATTTAGCACCATTGCTGAGAGGAGTGGGTAACAGCAATTCCTGGCCACAGCACTAAGGACACGCTGTACAGCGAGAGAAGCATTTGTGCCTGTTTTGTCAAAATGTTTGTTAATGAAGTATCCCTTTGTTACTCCTTTGTAACTTTTATTTCTCTTCATAACTCTACATTTTTTGAACTAAAAAGGTGTAGAACATTCATAATTATGAATGAAAGTTCAGTTCTTCTGTTCACTTTTGTGAGTCAAGACTTCCTTGTGTAAGCAAGGTGAGAAAAACGATCCTCTTTTCTAAGCTGTTATCAGGGAAAATTAACCATCATGATGTGCTTTCTTCCCTGTTGTATATTTTATGATTCTAAAAATTACAGCACTTGTAGTGAATAAGCTTTTATTCAGAATATCAGTAGCAAAAAGCCATTTGAGAGATGGAGCATCTTGGGAGATGATATGCAAATGTTTATGATTATAAAATATATTTGCTTAACACCATTTCTTTCCATTCTGCTTTTTGTTTGTTTGTTTAAATACAGAGACTGTTTTTGTGTACTGCACATTAAAATTTGGAAATACTTACAGATTAGAACCTAAAGCCCATAATGGTCTGCATTAGCATTGTGGTCATGTTGACTTTTTTTGTTTGTGTAATTTGAAATTCTTACAAATTCCTAGTAATTTCCTGAGGTTAAAAAAGCATGGGTGGACACGTATTTAGCAAGTTTTCTCTCCTTCATAAATAATGCAAGACAGAGCATTTGAAACCCATGGAAATCTGGCAGTTATCTTTAGTGATCCCTTGGTCAGATCCATGGCATAAACTTCCGTGGCTGCCCAGAGCTTCACTCACTTCTGATGGGTTTGATTGCCCAAACCGTGTGGTAGGGTGAGGGTTACGCTGGCAGAGGTAGAGCTGAATAAGGTTCAGCACTGGGTTCTGCCTTGCTGTATGCATAAGCTGTGTCTCAGCTAACGGGGTCTCTCAGCTAGTACTTGGGTTAACCCAGAGGGCTCTGTCTAAATGATGCTCCCTGAAGCCTGGGGCTGTTCCAGAGGCAGAGAATTTGCAAGAGCGAAGGACCTTGAGAGCAGGTGTTATTGAATGGATAATTGATCTTCTGTTTATTAGTGTTCACTGATATCCTCAGATTGATATTATATTTTGTCCAGCATGTAAAAATTATTTTAAAAGCTGTGTACACTGCACCTGTTTTTTACTTTTTTTTTTTTTTTCCATTTTTGTAATGTAACACATCCAACTCCATGTTACATTCCATGGTCTCGTGATGTAAGTCACATATTACTGCCTGTGCTGATCTTCTTCCCTCTAAGTAGTTCTTTCTCTTAGAATACTTTTTTAAATTGTTTATTTTTATTTTTTTACATTTTTATTCCTGCTTTCTGGTGATGGTTCCTGATTGCCTGTCTTGTCTGATAACTGACGTTCATTAATTATTTACAGAGCAAAATAAAACAAAAACTCAAACAAAAGCCTCTATTGCAGCCTGATCCCATCTAGAACTTGTTAAAAACAAAACAAAACAACTCCTTGTTACCACTCAACCATGTAGTGTTTCCACAAACAAAACCTGCCAGCCTCCTCCTCCTCCTCACTTCAGTGATTCCAGTGTTTGCTGTCTTCAGTGGTGTATATATTCCAGGAATCACTGCAAGAATGCAAACTTCTGCAATGCCAGATAAATACTTGTTGACCCTTTGTCTAACATATTTTGTCTTTGTTTATTTGACTTAGCCTTTTTTTTTTTGTTTGTTTGCTGCATGTGAAAGTCCCCACTTGCATTTTGGTTTTTGTTTTCCTAATCAGCATTTCCCTCTCTGTATAAATCATTTTATTTACCCAGCTGCTGCTTCTCCATTGCTTTCCTGTATCAGAAATCTTTATTTTTATTTCACTTACTGATCATCTCTTCCCAGACTTGTGACTGTTTCTGTGTATTTCTAATAAAGCATAACCAAACTAAAGTCCTCATTATGCTGTACGAAACTCCTACATGTAGGATATCAGAGACTACCTTGTAAAATTACTTTTGCTGACATCATCTTGCTTACTGCATGCTTATAAAATTACTAAACCCTGTTCTTGCAACATCTTTCCTAGCATTGAATGTTTAGCTAGTAGTGTTTCATAGACAAGCAGGCAACCAGCACTGCCCAAATTGATCTTTTTTTGGTGTTTGTTTGGTTTGTTGTTTGTTTATTTTTGTTGTTGTTTTTTATGTTGCATGCCGTTGTTTGGTTTCTCCTCATGATGTGTCAGTGTGTACGAGACTATGGTGCCTCAGTGCCCATCCATCACCGGACTCTTCTGCCTCTCTCTGTCTGTCTCAGTCTTCTGCCTGCCACCGTCAGATCCTGGAACCACCATTAGCCTGAATCACTTTACAGTTTGTCTTTGGTAGTTTAACTAGCACCCCTGAATTTTAATTTCCATCATTAACACCTCTCTGGGGCACTCATTTTAGCTGTCTTGTTCTCCAGCAGGAATCCAGCTTCCTGTATGTGGTTAATTACTTCATAGTTGACCATTCCTCCTTCTCTCCCTTTTTCTTCCTGTTTCCCTGAACACCCTTTAATTTTTTCCTGGGGTCTCAAAGTGAATTAACTCTCTAACGGGGATTTAGTGCTTTCATGCCTTGCTTCTTGGCTTTGGCTGTGCCATGCCAAGAAACTGTCTTAGGCAGCGGAAAATTGGGCTTGTGATTAACCAACTGCTCCATGTTTGTCCCTTACTTGTGTTTTAGAGAAGGATGAGGCTGCAATTGAGAGTTCTGAGTACAATGCCACGTCAGTAGCTGATGTGGACAAGCGGGTGAAACGGCGGCTACTTATGGGTAACACTTTTCTTCCACTTCCTTTGTTGTGCTCTCACTTTTGTCTGTATGTGTGTGGGGGGGAGGTTCTCTTTTGGTCTCATTCGGTCCCTTTGGTTTTGGTTTGGTTTGATTTTTTTAACCTGAATTCATCTGTGTGGAAAGGTCACCGATTTTGTTAAGTTCTCATCTGTTGTACGACTTCATTTCTTGTTTTTAAACTTTTTTTTCTAATGCTGCAGCTTTAATGTCCGATTTCTTCTGCATAGAAAGAAGCTTTTGCCATTAACCTTACTTACCTTATGCAAGCTACTTCTTACATGTGATTTGTGTGTGTTTGTGTGTATGTGTTGCTGTAGGATTCCTGAAAAATCTCATGTTGCAGACCTGACTATTGACTTAGAAGTGGATGATGATGGTGATAGAAAACAATGTTCTATTGCATATGTGGTGTTAAATGAACAACTGTATTTGCCTGCTTAAAATTTGCAGTACTTTTGATCGAAATGTAAATATTATGACTGGAAATTCATTTATTTCCTTTGTGCAGCTATGTTAGTAACCAATGAAAGATCTTTCCCTGGTGACTAGTGAGCTTCCATATGTTCTTCTTTCAAGACTGAAACATGGCTTGTCACTCTGTGTTGGTGGAGCCTGAGAGTGGATGGGATGAGAAGGTGCATTGAACAATGAAGATAATTCTTTAACTTCTGCTCTCAGTTAACCCCTTGCACACCTTGTGCTTGTATTCTTCATGTTATGTTTATGGCCATTAGTGAGAATGACCCTTTGGAATAGGAAGGATAGAGTGGCTGGACCTCTGCCAGACTCTTCCTGTGGCAAAGAGCACAGGGTAGCACAGACTGCTGAATGATGCCAGTGGTTTGGAGGTTGTCAGGTGGCTTATTACTCTGTATTTTCCATTCTGATGTCCTACTCACCACATACAATTATTTCCACTAGGTTTTAAACCTAGTGAGCACTGGTGAGATGTACCCAATGAACTATTTACAAGATGGGGATTCTTCACCCACAGAAGAGATTCTGGCAGGACAAGATTCTTCCCTCACGGTTGCTATTTTGTTCCTTAAAACCACTGAGTCTGTTGCAGACTCTATCCTGCTAGCCCTTGGCAAGCTCAGCTTTGCCTGTAAGCATCCACACTTATCTCGAAGGAACACCTCTAGGAGACCTGATGCCTCACTTTGAATATTTAGTTGATTGCTGGGGTAATACTTGCAGTAGTCAAGTCACCTACGTGACAATATTTATAGTTTCCATATCACTTGTATCTCATTACCCATGGCAAACCATCTGCATAACCACAGGCCAGCATACAACCACTGCATAGGAAATGACACAGTGTTACAACTCTGGTATTAGATGGTAATACAGAGGTTAAGGATTTTCCCTCGTGAAAACCTGGGCATATGTTCCTTTATTTTTAGATTAACTATGATTGTTAATTTCCAATTAATTTCCATACCTAGCAAGTGACCTGTATCAATTTATTATTTAATGATGTATTGTTTAATATAAGTTTACAAAAGCTATGAAGCAGTTCATCTTGCTTTCTAAAGGTTCCTTTAACACTCTAAGCTGTAATTTCAGTAAGACTCGTAGTCTCACAGGAAGTCAGGAAAAAAAATGTGCAAAGGGCCTCTAGACCACTGGAAACCCCAGTCCTCTGGGACTAAATGCTGACTTTTGCCAGCCACTCGCCCTCTGATAGAAGTAATTATCCAACCTGAAAATAAGCCCACACCTCTTACAAGCATCCGGGCAAATAGAATTAGAAAGTTATGGTTAGCAGCAAACTTCTTAGTTACACCAGGTCTGCAAGTTCCCAGCTGAATGAACATAGGCTCTAGAAATAGGTTTAGGGAGATGAAAAAATGTATCACAAACACTGGATTTTTAACTAACTCTTCAGTACCTCCTGTATTAGTGGGTATCAGCCAAGAGCTGAGTTTATAGACATGCTCTGCTTGAACAACAGATTCCTTAGAAAAACATTAACTAGAGCTAAAAAGAAATGTAATTAGAAAGTGAGATCTGAGTGGGTGGCTTATTACATAGGGACTTTTCTGCTTCTTTATTTCTACTGATTTCTGATGATCAGGAAATCTACAATTTGTTTTTTTAATGGAGTCTTAATGCATTTCAAAAGTGCAGTGATATTTCCATGAAATTCTATGTGTCCTCACATGCTTTCTAAACAGCGTTTTTAGGAAGTACTGGAAGGCTCCTCAGGAAACTTTGTTTCTAGCTTTTGTAAATGCACTGTGATTTTTTGGCCCTCTTGCAGACAGTCTTGGGAGAGTAGAAAAAGTTGATGACTTCATGTAATTTTAGTAGTCTGATGAAAGATTCTTTCAGTTGCAAGCCCTGAACTGATAATTTCTAGTCCCCTGTCATTTGCTGCATGCTATTAAAATGACTATGATCTTTATAACCCTTCATATCAGCCAAGGCTAAGAATAAGCTTGCAGGACATTACTTTAGGAGAACAGGACTGCTATCAGACATGACTGCCTATGCCACTTGTTTTGCTACAGCAAGACTGGCCACAGAGTGTAGCTCAGCCTAACTTTTACAGGGGCCTGAGCCCTAGTCATGGTGCGGTCCTGTGACTTGTGGCTACATCTTAAATGGAGAAAAGTAGATAATTAAACTCCCATCCTCCCTGTTAGATGCATTTTTATCTAGATCTTGTGGGGCAGACAATAAGCTGGTCTTCTCTGATGATCTGTAAGAAACCTTCCTTTAGAGACACCCAATGAGTCCTAGGAATTTTCATCCAATTCTTTTCATAAAGTTCAGAAAGACCCCGAGGGCTTCCAGCTGTCCTTCATCTCCCCTGTTCGGAGAAAACCACTTAGATTCAGCATCAAGAGCACACTCATTAAAGAGATGGTGCTGAATGACTTTTCTCTGATAAGTGCCTGTTGCACCATATTGCTGTTCATACAGCATATTTTCTTCATATATTCTACATATTCTATATACATATATTCTGCGTATATTTTCTTCACTACCCCCTGGGCCGTTGCTATTGTAGAGTGGAAAGGAGTGCAGCCATAACTGTACTCCAGGTGGGCTTCAGGTGAGGTTCTACCATCTGCCAGAGTTCTGTTGCTCTGCTCTAAACTGGACATGAAGCCATGCACATGCTGTAGATGAGGGAGGAAAGTGAATATTCATCCTTCAGAAGTGCACACATCCAAGCATTTAAAAACAGAGCTTATGTTTACATCCACCTTGCTGCAGAACACTTTGCGCTTACTGTAAATCAGTAAGGCACAAACCATGTCTTCAGGTCTTCTTAATCTGGGATGGTTTATGTTGCAGTTGGTTGAGCACTGCCTACAAATTATGTTAAAATCTCTTATGTTTTATATGGTACAACACAATTTTTTCTGACAATATTTTCAGTGTATTTCTTAGGAGCAGTCATAGATACCTCCTCACTTTCCTTTACTTTCTTTTCCTCAAGAACCTGTTTGCCAGGACTGTTTTTCCTGTCACAGCATCATAGCATGTGACTGCCCTGTCTGATTAGAGGAGTATGCTAATACATTTCACATGTTGTTCAGTCTAAATCCAGCATCAGTTTGAAGCACATTTTATCATGTCTGATAAAAAGCCATTCCAGTGTGGGCACACAATTTTAGTACCAAATTTCCACTCATTCCTACAAATACACATATCCTTAAAATATTTTGTCCAGTGTCATATCTTCAGCAGTAGAAGTTGCTTGTATTCATGTATCCAGTTTCCAAATCAATTTTTGCTGTTGCAGCCGTGGATAGAAATTAATGACCCAACAGTCTACAACTGTAACAATGAGTCCCACAGTCATCCCACAGTCTAGGGCTTTATCATTATATATATTAAAAATTACCAAGTCTCAATGGTTTAGCATTACTCTATTCTTGGGCACTGTCTTTTGTTTGAAAAGGCTACCAGGTTTTTACAGAGCAATTGTCGGTGGATATCCTGAAGCTTTCTTTACATAGAACTTGATACAGTGGAGAAAAAAAATGTATTTTATAGCATCAGTTATGCCATTGGGCTGCATCATTACTAGTAAGCCAACTGCTTACAAAGATGTGACAAACAGCTGAGAACTTCCTCTTTGAGGCACCAGAACTGAGAACTGCCTGGTCTTAAGACTCAAGAAGTCCTCATCTCCTAATCAAAGGAAATGCTTTGCTCTTGGGCTACTCTTTCCATCACCTTGTAGAGCCAAGAAATTTTATTATTTATTTTTATATTGTCTTTAACAATGCAGTCACTTGCTACATGGTCATCATCACAGGCCTTACTAGACTGCATAAATCCTTAAGGTGCACTAGCAACACAACCATGATGTTCTGTCCAGGGCGTTTTTAAGATCTTATCCTCTGATCAGCACATTTTGAAGAAGTGGGTCTGACCAATTTCTCACCATGTTTCATTTCACTCCCTGTACTCCTTAGTAGTCAAATGAATGAGGTTTATTTGCGCTTGAACCCAAGTGACTTCAGAACAACTGCAAAGGCTACATTTCTCTCCTTCGCCCTCAATCCACCTTTTCCATTCTTTCCAAAGATCACTGTTGTAAGAACTCACTTTGGCAATAAAACGTTCCTCCTCTGGGCCTAGAACATATAAGGTTTGTTCCTTCTTGTCTCAAGAAGAGAATTTTACAAAGTTCTTTTCAGGATAGCAAAGAACAACAAGACATGAAGCCCATCTTGAAGTTAAGGAAGACAGCAATTTCTCTTGCATGTTTGAGGCCAGGATAATGGTGCAAATGTCAGTACTGCCATTGCTACAAGTGCCTTCAGAAAACCGAACTCTACACTAAAATTCACTTCTTCACAGGACACATGCAGCTCATGATGTGTCAGAACAGCTTGAGGTTTTGCCATTGAACACTGACTTCTTGGGTCATTGATAAGGCTATTTGAAGTCCACCGCAAGTATAGGAATGTAATTTCCCTTCCCTTGAAGCTGGCTCCCAAGATCCCTACAAATTATTTTACTGTCCATTGAAGTGCTTGTATAAAATGTAAAGCATATTGGAACTGTCCTGGATGTTGTTGCTGATAAAGTTTACCTCTCCCTAGATTGTTTCTGTAGTGTAGAAAGCACTTCGAGTCATTTGGAAAATCACATCAACAAGGATCAGCTTTGCTAGGCTGGGATATGTTATGTGTGTACCTATACTGTATTCCATCCCTCGTTTCCTAAGAGTGGCTTACAGGCAGGGCTTTGTCTGGCTATATTCATGGCACATAACCAGCAATTAATGTATCATTTTCACTAGTTCCATATTTTCCTTTATTGTGGCAAGAATTATTTGGCTTCTGCAGATGGCTCCTCTTCCATTTTTATTAGCCTTCCATCCATTTATAATGCGCACCCTGCTACCTGCCTGGAGAGCCAGGTGTGTAGTCCAATAAAGCCATTTTCTTTCCACAGTAATCACTAGGGATGTGGGCTATGGAAATTGCAATTTGCATGTTTCTCCCATGGATTAGTTTATGACAGAGGACATCACTGCATATTATATGGGACAGAATCATCTCTTTTCTTCCCTTGACATGGGCTCTCTTTGAAAAGTTCAACTCCAAGGATCTCAAACGTTGCAGCAGATAGCCAGAGCCAGTTCAGACTAGTAGATCACAAGTGCAGGTCTTGCTTTGGTCACTTCCATGACATACCAGTATTCCTTAGTCTGTGTGCTGTTCAGCTCTTTCATCCAGTCTTGTGCCTCGTGAAGGTACCTAGAAACATCAGCCAAGATAACTGTGTTTATCCTGTCCTGGCCAAAGCTATTTTGATTTTAGCCCAGTACCTACAACAGATTTTAATAAACTGTTCATATCATATTAAAAAAACCACAATTTGAGCTGATGGTCAGGACATATGCATTTGCAGAAAAGGCAAACATTTTATCACCTCTTACATCAAGTAGTCAGAGAGATTTACAACTTCAGAACTGATGCTTCTTACATTAAGTATACCTATTTGATCCTAAAGTCGTACCCAACTTTATGTATCTTGAGTCATCTGAACTTAATAATCAGCCATATGGTATTTTTTCCTAAACCACAGTTATCTAAGGATTAGGCTGCCCTATTCCCCCTGGACATCAAAAATGCTTTGACTTTTATTTTTCTGGAAGCAGATCCTTTAGGAGCACCCATCACCTGATTGCCCCCGTGGCAGTAAGGTACCTAGTTACAGCTATTTCCACACCAGATGATCACTGCAGCTAACAGATTGCGTCAGGCCTGATTGTTAATGAGCAGAAGTGGAACCATCAGATGTGAGATGAACATACTCCCCAGGAGTTCAAGGTAGAAAGGCCATCTGAAGCACCATCCTTGCTTCTGTAGTTGCCCCGCTCAGGCTTATTAGTCAGCTCTTAGCAGAGCAGTCCTCTACATTCCCTGTTTCTGACTAATCAAAATCCTTCTTTAGGTAGCTTGCATAAAATAGGGGCTGCAGAGGGCACACACTCAGTGTGTGAACTTCATATTGATAACTACAGGAGGAGAAAGCAAGGTCTCTTACTTGAGATGCATTGTCCATATGCACATTCATATGGTCAGCCACTCTTCTCCCCTTCTTTCTTCCAGTCCACCTGGAAATTCCAGGGATTCCAGAGCTGAGCAGAACTGATGGTACAGAACTGTGTGGTCTTACGGCTAAAAAAAAAGTCAGGTCTTAACTTGCAAGGATCTGTGCCCTGTATTAACATGCATATGAATAACAGATGAAACCTTCCAATTTCTCTACGATTCATTCTTCTTATTACTTCTGCTTCTCACTATGACACATTGCAAATTTGACAGTTATGGTCTTTTTTACTGAAGACCATAAACTTGGTAGAACATCAGGGGGGTGTTATGGCTTCTGTTTTTTGAAACCATAGATTAACTGTTCTTGTGGACTAGTCCCTTATGCCTTCCTGACCCAAGTCTGGTGTTTTGTTTGTTAGGAATTTCAGGACTTAATCTCTTTGAATAACTGTTTTCTTTTCAGCAGAGACATACAGCTCTTTCTTGATTACAGGAAAATAAGAATCCACAAAGTTAACTAGGATATTCAGAGACTCATAGGTAAAGTGATTTCCTCCTGCCATGTGTAAAATGACAGCATATCAATATGGAAACCTTCCTCAGTTATTATTTCAGTCGTCCAAAGATCTCTGCTCTGGCAATACACTCTGAATAATTTCTCCAAAGTCAAACTTTGGTCTTAAGTTATTGTATAAAACACACAATTGTGTTACTCATATAGAAATCTACCATTTTCTGGATTTCAGGACTCAGTGGTGGAGACATATTTAGCTCCTTTGCATCTCAGGAAGGATCTGTAGAACTTACTGAAGCCATGCATTCTTTATGTAAAAAAATCCTTTAATCTGATGAGAGTTTTCTGGCAATAGCCTTTCTTTATTCTTGAAAGTAAGTTTTGCGAGAAGGCTGTTTTTCACAGTGCTTTTGCCTGGAATGATATTCAGAAAAAGGGAGACAGAATGCTCATAGTAGTCTGGTTAGAACATTCATTTGGAATGTGAGGAAATTATACTGAAGACTCTTTCACGGTGATTTGTCACCCATGTGCAAGGCAAATGTTGGGCTGTAAAGTCAGACTAACTCATTATTGCCTCATGAACTTGCTTCAACCGTGGGGCCAGTATTGATAACTGATAGCCTGATAAGGGCTCGGGATTCTTCAGTTTCAATAAACATAAAAGAATAGAAAATGGGACCTGGGTTCCTAACATGGCATGTAATGCTCTAGCTACCAAGCCATTGAAATAAAGAACATTATGAGCTCTGGTTTTCCATCAGAAAATTTTCAAAAGTCTTAGGTTGTTTTATTCCAATGTGAATTAAAAATGGATTCTGCAGATTTCTTTTTTGGTTCTCTTTCAAAATGGGATGAGAGTTCTCTCAGTTTTCTGTCTTTAAGAGCATGGAGATAGATAAGCTAGTGTTTTGTTTTCAAGTGTTCTTCCAAAGCAATTAACTTATATCATATTTACAGCCTACCAGGGGGCACTTTTAGCCAAGTGCACCTTTTCAGTATGTACTTCAGTTCCTAGCTTTGTTGCAGTGCCTCTTAGGACTCTTTCAAATTACTTAAAATATGTCTTTATTTCTCTGAATGGCTTTTATCTGACTTAGAAATACTCACTGTCAGAAAGCCAAGTGTGGTGCTCTGCATGCATCACAATCTTTTTGTGCTTTAATCAATAAAGCATTTAAAACATATTATTAAGAGACATGTTGCCAGGAGGATCTCTAACTCAGTTACTAACTGTGAAACCAAGACCTCACTTTAACTCTTTTTGTCAGTTCTGCTTTGCTGTATGAAATCATAGAAAACAGGGGGAAGGAATCTCTGAGGTCATTCATGCATTCTCTCACCCCCAAGGGCAGATCCTTTCATCTTGAGTTATCGCTACTTTTATTCATTGAGTTTGTGAATGGTGTGCTATTTCCTGTAAAAATCCCTTTTCTTCATTTCTTTGCTGATGATAAAGACTCTGACCTTATCCAGAATTCCTACCAATACCTTCCATTGTTTTGCTTTTCCATTTTAAATGAAAGGATTTGTCCAAGGTCAGGAGATAATGCTCCTTCACAATGTTGAGAGTAGTTCGGTTTTTCTTAAATGCAGCTTCTCTTTTTAGAAAAAGCGGCACGATCACAACTAAGAGTGCTGGTTTTAAGGGACTGGACTGGACTCATCCAGTGCTTATAAACCACCTGATCTGATCTGTCAAATGGCATTCCCTAAATATGTAGTGTTCCCTGAAGAGGAATCAAACTTTTCTGAAATGAGAGCTGCAGGATTGATGATTCAGTGCAAGATTCATCTAGTCATTTCTTCACACATTCCGTATGTGGCAAGGCAGAATTCTCATCCTATTTTCATGCAAATAAAATTCTACCAATCATGAAATTGCAAGGAAATGAGGAGACAAGCATAACGAAGTGAAGAATTCCACATCCTGCAAGTTACCCTTTCTGTCTCACCTTTTTCATTCCCTGAATATGAAGGTCTTTTGGTTTCTTCTTCATCTGTTCACAGCTATTTGTTTCTTTCATTATACTCCTCTGAATGCTCTTTCTCTATCCTTTCAGCATCACAGAGCGTGATTTGCATGAGAATAACAGTTTTCACTTAACTGAAAATTCAAATATTTTAGTTGCTAGTTTCTCCTTGTGCTTGTTGTCCTTTGGATCCCTCCTTGTACCTGATCTCATGCCATATACCACATGTACTGCTGCTTGCAATAAAGTTCTTTTTCTAAATGGCAGCAGCAGTCTTACCATGTGTTCTCTGTCTCATTGCTGTCTTATTCATACTGCATATTCCCTCTTACTTAAAGGCAAACTCATCTGTATCATCAACAGAATTATTTTCTTTCATGGCCTTTCCTGAGATAATTTTTAATCTCTTCCAAGTTTCGGGCTTTCAGAATTTGTGTATTTTTGATCAGAATTTGAGTGGGATTTTGAGTGGGTTTTATTCAACTGGATAGTTTTTGTTGCTAGGCATGGTCATGCAGTTCACCTGCATACAGCAGTGATGTCACTAGTGGTTAAAGTTATTGCCCTAAGATTCTCCTATACAACATAAATGTTAAGACATGAAGTGTACTGAGTAAAAACCCAGTATACCTGGAGTTGAGATAGAGTTGTTTGTTAGAGATTGTGCTGTGTTGCCAATGTGAAGGAAACAGAAGAGATGTTTTTGTATATGAGAGGAGATGAGATATAAGTTATGGGCTAATTTGATTCCAGATACTTATTGTGTTAAATTGAATGAGTTCAATGCTCTATAAGTTGGAGCCTGTACCATTCAGCTGAGCAGGATCTGGCCCTCCCATAGTACTGCTGTAATACCACCACTGTTTCATAACTGTACCGTTATAGTAGCTGGCACAACAGGGTTCTGGTGTTGGTCCTTATGACCAACTCCAAAATCCTACAGTGATGTGAAGAATCATTACAGATGATGGTAATTAATGGTTTAAGATTAGGCCTTCTCTGAATAAAAACAAATGTGAGTATGTACATTTTTACCTCTTAAAAGGTTCACCCAATTCCTGGCAGTTTCCTTGGACATCTTAATTAAAAAATTAATCCAGTTTAAGTTTTAAGGTAAATCTCAACAATATCCTGTGTGCACTATCTAGGACTGATTCTGCAATTTCATTTCTGCTGAAATGTACTGTAAATCTGTTGGGAATTGGTGCAGGATATAAAACAAATGAGAGAATGGCAAGTCCTGTGATAGCTCTCAAGTGGATGAACATTAACAGGGCATTTTTCAGCTTTTCAGTATTCATACATACATATTTGGCTTTCTTTCACTGATATCCTTAATATTTCATCATTTGTTTAAATATATGTTTTCCTGTCTTGTACACATAGCCTGGAGAGTGAGTTTATGTTTCACTGTGAATTAAACAGAGAAATCAACTCATTTTTATGCAGGATAGGTCAACAGGTTATCTCTCAGTTCAGACAAAGTAGCAGTTTACAACAGCTTCAGTTACAGCACATCTGCTGAGAAACAGAGATTGCTACATCCCTTTTTGTCACTCCAGTTGCCGGGCAATATTACTTCAGAGGCACCTCATTAGGAAAAAGTGGTCTAAGGTAATCCATACACCTCATAGTTGCACTGGCTATAACAGAGAGTAAGCTAAAGCTGCCATTCTGCTTGCAACCTTTAGCTTTCAGTTACATCAAGATTGACTTGTTCATGTGTCTGAGACCTGAATTTAAGATGATTATTCTGAGCACAGGATACTGTGTTCAGATCTTGGGTACAGTTCAGGCCAAGTGTAGAAGTAGATATGATTGCACTCTGAGTATTATTACTCATAACTTTGCTTGGGCTATGACCTCCTTGATAAGACCTGATAGCTACTCTAAATTGACAGCTCCATACTGATCCTTGGTGAATTGCTCTTTGACTAGCATAAAAGTTGGCTCAAAATAAGCTTCTCTAATGTGGTACAGATTTTGGGAGCAAAGCCCAAACACCCTATTTCTGCTGACCCCAGTGTGTTTTAGGCTACTGCAAATGAACTCTGAATGAAAGGCAGTTGAATTGCTAGTTTGCTTTAGCTTGCCCTGTTGTCAGTGTTATCATTTGGCCAATCATAGGAACTAGGAAGGGAGAACAAGCATCTTTCCTCTTTCAAGTCTTCCTTTCAGCTGTACTTACTGCTTACCACATCAACCTAAATGATTACGGAAATTTGGCAAACTTAGAAAACATCTTTGTTTTGGGAGACTTCTATGTCGTCTTCTCTCCCTTTTGTTCTAAAGTCAGACATTGGCCAGATTTGTGTCCTTGGACAACACTAAACAGCTCAATGGCCTTTTAAATTTAAGAATCAGCACAAACATGCCTCTCCATGTTTCCAACAGCAATTGCCTTTAAACCAGTTACTAATTGCTAATTAGCGTTAATTAGTGAGAAAAGAGGGCACACACTGCACATTTAGCAGTGTATACATTTCACTGTCTTTGGAGTTTGATGTCATAAAGCTGTAGATGTGGCCAAACCTAATCTTTTATTGCCTACCTGTTGCTGCAAAAAATCCTTTTCCTCTGCACAGTGCCTTAAGACTGGAGGTCAGTCTAACCTTCCTCTCTGATTCAGAGGAGGTGGCAATCATTACCTATATAAACATTTTTCATTTAATTTCTTCCAAGGACAACTTCTTCTGTGGGAGAAGGTGCCATTAACTGTACCTCTCATGCTTTTCCTACGAGCTAGATGACCAAAACAGCAGCTGCTGCAAGGCTTCCTTGGATGTAAGTGGCTTCCCTCTCCATTTGCACTTGAGGCTGTATATGATTTCTTTTATTTTCACTACAGCTGGCCACTTTTGGCCTTCTGTTAAGGCTTCTTTGTGTGTTTATACACACATTATTGAAAACAGCTCTTTCACTTGGAGTTGTTCTCCACTCTTTCCAGTCATTGTGTTATGATAAAGAGTTGGAAGACAAATAGGGCTTTTGGGATCCCGTTGACTGCAGACTGCCATGCTGAGTTACAGAAAGATGAGAGAATCACTTCTCCCTGTCTCCAGGGAGAACACCTTGATGCTAGATGGCTTGCTTTTGCTTTCATGCCTTTTGGCCTAAAGACTCTTCATGATAGAGCTGCGTCTTGATCACACAAAGGGAAGTGACACTGATCACTAGTGCACTATTTCTATACTTTTTGTACATTCTAGGCATACGATGAGATCAAGGTCATCTTCCTTCATGCAGAGGTCCACAGAGCAGTCCTCTATCACGTATCCTGTTCAGGGTATAGTAGCACAGATCAACACGGTAGAAATATACTACATTCATGGGTATCCCAGTGGCCTGCACAAGGGCAAAGTGACTGCAAAATGGCTTTTATGCTTTCAGACAGTAATAGTACGAGGCAAAGTTATATTTGACATCTTTTCCTGAGGGCTCTTTGTGACTGCTACCTGGCTTAGCCTTCCTGTGCGATGGGCAGGATTGCACCTTTACAGTGCAAAGAGGATATTTGCCTCTCTCTGAAATCGACTTTTTGCCTACCACTGAAAGAAGCATGAAAAGTTTTCATCTTCTTAAAATACATAATTGATCACTTTGTTACTTGTGCATTTCATTCCTTGTACACATCTATAGCATCCTTAGGTTTTTTAAATCTTTTTTTAAGAGAATTTGAAAATTTAGGTTGCCTTAAGCACATTTTTATCACACTGAACAGTATTTCAAATATTTTAGCAGCTTGACTGGGAAAGCAGAGTTTTGCATAAATGCAGATATATGCACACATTCCAGTGTTTATGGGATGAATTTGTTAGATAAAATATAATTAGAGCCAAAGTTACTGACCTTGGTTAAGACAAAACAAAGACACCAACCTGTCTGTTATGTAATGCTTTTCCATATTAATCCATATGAATTTAATTATGCTAATTAAAGTGTAGAAGGGTGTAGAGAAAAAATTAATTTATCTTATCCCCATAAAAAGTTACATTTACAGAGGAATAAATATTATCAGGGCAAAAAGTAAATTAAGTATGGAAAGTGTCAAGTCTTGCTTTTAATTTCAGTAGTATTGATAGTAATTTCAGTACTATTGATAGTAATTTCTGTACTGTTGGTAGCAATAAAAACAACTCTTTTTTACTTTTATAGAGCATGTTTGCTAAAGAATTTCAAAACATAAGAAATACTGCATCTACTTTAAATGAGGAGAGCAGTATGTCACAAAATTTCTGTTGAGCTCCAGTGCAAGAAGTTTGCCAAGGATAACATAGCAGTTTATGAGAAGCTGGAGAAGAGATTTAGTTCTCTACTTTCATGCTCCAAACATGAGCATTTCCTACTGGAATCATAGATTCACAGAATCATAGAATGCCTCAAGTTGGAAGGAGCCCGTAAAGATCGAGTCCAACTCGGTCCTTGTAAGGCTTGCTCTCAAGACCTTTCACCATCTTGGTTGCTATTGACCACTCCTCCAATTTGGTATCATCCACAGATTTGCAGAAAGTGCCATCGATCCCGTAGTCCAGGTTGCTAGTAGCGACGTTAGACAGCATTGGCCCTGGTATCACTAGCTGAGGCTGAGGGATAGCTCTAGTCACAGACTGCCACTGATTCGATCTTTTGAGTCCAGCTGTGCAGCCAGTTTTCCAGTCCCTGTATGATCCACTTACTGAGTCTCTCACCACTGTGGCCACAAGGATTCTATGGAAGACCATGTCAAAGCACTTGCTAGACTTAAGGTGAAAAACATCCATAGCTCTGCCCTTATCCACAGTGAAAGCTGTAACATTGTAAAGGCAGGTTCATCAGGCATGATTGCCCTCAGTAAGTCTATACTGGCAATTCCTGATCATCTTCTTGTCTTTCATGTGCTTGCAGATGGCTTCCAGGATGATTTCTTCTATAAACTTACATAACTCTGATTTGAGGCTGGCTGGCCAGTTGTTCCTCAGATACTCCCTCTTGTCTTTCTTGATGTTTACCTTGTCCCATCATCAGGAACCCTACCCTGTTCTTTGACTTATAAAAGATTATAGAGAGTGATGTCTCTAAGATATATATTACTATATGAACTTCAGATGTATTCCTTCTAGTCCCATACACCTATGTAAGTTTATTCTTTGCACCATATCTCAGTTCCTAAAACATTGTTTTGGATCTTAGTTCTAATTGACCCAGACTGTCAAAGTGAATCCCAAGATCTGCCTGATTTTGAGCAGTACCCTTAAAATCACGTCATACTGTTTTGATCAGAGAAATAACATGAAGTCACAAAAATTTAAGGCAGATTTGGGAGCCACATGTCTTCAAGGCAGTTTTTCAATGGCTTCATGAAATAATTGGCCACTTCAACAAAAATATATTTGAATAGGAGCTTACATTTTGAATGGTTGTGTTTACCTATTACATAGAAGAAGCTGAAATTTAAGTTTTCAGAAACGTTCCCAAACCACAACTTGTGTTCAGAGTTTCAAGCACTTAGTAGTATTCAAAAACAAATACATCCTCTCTGGTATTGGCTTCATTATAAGAGAGTGACCAGGCTCTGTTGCCACCTGCTAGAGATTCTACTTTAGTTCTAAAACTTCAAAACCAGACCCTGGAGAACTGATCTTTCACTGATAACCCTTGCAGACACTGAAGTGCTGTATTAAAGGACTGAATCCCTATGTAACTTCATCTGGTAACTTAGTCAACATTTCTGATCCAGTGCTGAAGGAGCAAGGGCTCAAGCTTCTGTTTTCTAATGGGATAGTTTAATATCCAGAAGTGGTGCATATCCCATAGTGCAATGGACTATTGTTAAATCAGTAACTATACTACTTGAAAAAGCCATAGGTATAACATGTTGAGAATGGCTTTGGTTACTTCATCTCTATAGATCCAGGGAGCAGACACAAGAGAGATTGTCCAGAATTAAGAGCTTACAGTGGAAAACCACAATGTAAGCTGTCCCAGACTGCTTTATGTAAATAGATGTCCTTTTCTTTAGATCCCTGTTTCTGTCTGTTTTCTAGTGGGAATTCGTTAAGGGTGTAAGGGGGGCTACAAACATTACTTTAAATTCACAGTAAGGTCTATTAGTTTCAAATGATGAGCTTTATCATAATTCAAAAGGAATCTAAATGTCAGTTACATAACTGCTCTATTTGTGTCTACCAGTCCTTTTTCTGCTCCCTCATCAGAACAAAATTCATCAGAAACATGCCAATAAGTTAAAACCAACCAACCAAGCAAACAAACAAAAAAGGAATAAATATGCTGATATTGCATTTCACAGACGAAAAAGAAAACAAACCAAAACAAACCAGTGGGAAATGGTCTGTAGGATCAATACCACCATGAAGATCTGATCCAAATTTTTCCTTTTCCTTCCCTTCCATACAAATCTAGCTTATCCAACATGATAGCTTGGAACAAATAATTTGCTTCTGCTCTTTATTTGAGATCCAAAACTTGTATTTGTGTTTCAAATATATACCGAAGTTTGATAGTGGTGAGTTAAAGAATGAGTTGAAGTGATTTCTAACAGAAACACAGGTGGTGACACACTTCAGTTTATGTTGTATATAGGTCTCAGCCATTCTATTTGATGTAGCTCGTAATTCCTCTCTCCCACATTCTGCTATTCACATTCGCTTTCTCTTGCCAATGTTTTCTCATGACCTTGAGTTTAAGGAATTCATCAATACATCCCTCTGATTATCTAAAATGTTAGAGGTACTGTCAGATATCCTCTCGCTCACTTGGATCTTCATTCTGTTAGAGTTTGTCATGTGTTAAAGTCAGAGTCACCGGGAAAGTTGAAGGGTATTTATCCTTTTTGGTTTGTTTTACTAAATCTCTGTGAAAATAAGAAAAGCTGTCTTGATTCCCTCTATTTATACGTAGAAATAACTCTTGTTCACTGAATGACCCTTACCCTATAGATCCAGTCATCCATGCCATGGGAAAAAAAAATTGTTGTGTCTATTCATTTTCACTGGATGTCATCCAGAAAACAGAAATATTACTGCTTATGTCCATCTTATATTGATGAACTGCAATAAAGGACTCTTCACATGCCAAAGTCAATCTGCTAATGTAAGATTTACTGCTCTTTGCAGTGCCATGCTGAACACACATCTTCAGCACTTTTTCCTGGGTTTTAACCTTAACTCTTTACTCCTGGCAAATCATCCTACCATTAAACTGTACCCAAGTTAAGAAGGTTTAAATTACCTGTAACTTTTTCCCTTCTCTGAAACATTAAATCATTTGATATGCTGGACTATGGGGACACAAGCACACATTCACATACAAATGGAAATGCCAGCGTTGGCATTGTCACAGAAGAATTCCTCAAGCAG
The DNA here is from genome assembly GCA_025331215.1 of Actenoides lindsayi. NCBI lineage: Eukaryota > Metazoa > Chordata > Aves > Coraciiformes > Alcedinidae > Actenoides > Actenoides lindsayi. The sequence goes on along the minus strand of WTSP01011965.1, from coordinate 64,652 downwards.
CAGTGTCAGCCTCTAAGTCTATAAAATAGTCCTTCCCAGGGGAGTAAATGAAAATTGGAACTATATTACCTAGATGGTTCCCTTCAGGTCCTGCAAGTTGTACCTAAGGTGAGCAAGAACTGCACCTGAAAATAAGGAGTTGCAGACTTGGCTCCATTTTCAGAAAGCTATTCCAGAAAACATTTCAATCCATTTTTAGCTGTGCTTGCTGGCAGTTATGTGAAAATCCATTTGTATACTGATTGCTTTTTCTACATTATGTTATTACATAGCACACATGGCACAAAAAATTTAAAATCTGTCTAGTAGAGCATGTGTGAATGTATATGGGCAGCAGAGCTCTGTCCTGTGCTGTTAATGCCTGTGTGCCCCAAACCTTTGCTTTCAGTTTGTTCGTAAGTGCCAGATGCTTATTCTGAAACTGATGTAGAAGTCTGTGCCAGTGCAACAGAAAAAAACCCCAAACCCAACAGTTACACTTTTTTTTTCCTCTTATTTTGAAGCAGTGAAGTCCCTCCAAAGGGCCAGTCTGAGTTCACCTTGAGGGCATTAGCGGAGGCTATTTTAAAATAAAAATCTTTTAGTACTAGTCAATTGAAAGATAAAGCCTTTTCTGCTCTGTGTAAATAATTTTTGATCAATGTACTGTTCTAAGGCAGTTCCTGATTAGCATATCCTATAGCTTATTGTCAGGCCCTGTCCACAGGGTACAATTGTGACACAGGCTGTGAATATTCAGCAATAGGAGTCTGTAAATCTGAGTAAGTAATGACAAAGCCTCTTTAGGGAAAGCCAGAATGAGGTGAGCTGAGTAGAATAATGGCAGTCTTGGGGGGCAGGGGGGTATTTTAATTTAATCAAAGCCAGAGCAACTGAAAAAGATACTATTAAAAGGACTTGCTCTCTGAAGTAAATACTTTTCAGATAAATGCACTGTTCAAACTGACGTGCTAAATTGGCATCCTTACATCCACTCTATTCTTTGGATCAAAGCAAAGTTAATCATTTCACTTGCCTTTTATCTGTTTTATGGATGTGTGTGTGGGTACGTATGCGTACGGATGTGTACGGTGTGCGCATGTGCACACAGGAGTAACAGAATACTGGCACTGAGGGAGGGGTTTTTACTTTTTCTGTAATGAAGTTGAAGATTTTTTTTGTGTGTGTAGCAGTACGTAATAGTCATTGCCCACTGTTGTAAAAGCTCAGAAGTATTGCAGCTTTCTCTTGCCTGTGTTTGCCCAGCCACCCTTCTACATACTACAAGCACTGGGAAATTTCAATGACACAGCTTGGAATGGGTTCAGTGACCTCAATTATGCCCTCCCACCCACTCCAAACTCCTTTCAATTTGCAAAAAGCTTTAAGTGGACAAAACCCAGATGCCTTTTGCTTGTAGTTCAGTAAGAACAGATTGGGCATGTAGATTCTTGTCAAAGTGATATATGTAGTTCATTTTCCATTAACTCTTTCTTAACTAAGGATTTAAAATTCTCAGTTCCAAGTCTAGCACTCTGCTTTGCTTTCTACTGCTTTTTAAAGTTCATTATGCCTACAGCATCCTTTAAAAAAATGAACCTTAAAAAGCCTCGGCTAGACATTGACTGATACGAAACAGACTGAATGTTTGGTTCTGGTTTTAAAAGCAATCACTTTTTTTTCTTTTTAAACTTGTTTCATATGTAATAACCCATCCTATTGTCTTAAGTTCAAAAGCACTAACTAAATATAATAAATAAAACCACCAGTTTGGGGGGGAGCAAGAAATCATGACTTGTGGAAATGATTTATCAGACAAAACCAGTACGTGGGCCCCGATGACCTTGAGAGCTTGCTTGAGTTGGCTTGCTTAAACTTAGATTGCTTTCATAACGTTGTAATACTGCCCCAAAGAGTCGATGTCTCTCCCCTCCCCCAGAACATTTCATTACACTCCCTTTCTCCCTCCCTCTCTCTCTCTTTCTCTTTCATTCTGCAGAAACATGTGCTGTCAATAACGGAGGCTGTGATCGGACTTGCAAGGATACCGCGACAGGGGTACGGTGCAGTTGCCCAGTTGGATTTACCCTGCAGCCTGATGGGAAAACGTGCAAAGGTCAGCTTCTGTTTGCTTTGCAATGCATCATTTGCCTTCAGCGGTTCCAGTACAAGATGTAAATATTCAGTTATTTAATCAATACTTTTAAGTTAAGGCAATACTGGCATAGTGATTGCAATTGAGCGCGTTAGCTTTCTCCTTCCCTAATTTTTCTGTATTTACCTATTTCATTCATTTTTCTCTCTATTTATTAGCGGGTTTTATTACTGAAAAGAAATGGGATACAGAGGTCAAACTGTTTCAAACTGACCAGAGATTTAGAGGAACGAGTCTGGGCTGCAGAAAGCCTTCAAAGGATAGTCTGATACCCTTGTAAAACTTCAGTCATCTAACGGTATCTGAATTTGTCTATGCAAAAAGAAAGTTACAATTCTCAGCCAATACTTTGTTACCTCAGATAATCATTTGGTTATTACTAAGTGAAGCCAAGGAAAAGATGCAGAGGTATTGCTCAGAAAAACTTAGACAATTGTCTGTTTCTGTCCCTTCAAAACATCAGTAGCCAGCCACAAAGGAAAACCAAAACATTTACCAGTGCACAGGTCTAAACCATACAGCTGATGCTCAGATTTTACTCTTCCAAAGGCAGCAAAAGAACCTTGGCATTTTTTCCTTCATGAGTGTGTTAAAACTGAGGTTAGGGGAAGAGAGAACAGAAAAGAGCATCTTGTATCACTGTCAACATCTGTTCTCAGTTAAGGAGACAGGGACAGTTCTCAAATATCCCTGCACAATCACACTTAATGGCACAATGCATGTGAGTAGATTTGGATACATGTTAGGAGGACCAGGCCCATCTTCCTCTGTATTTCTTTTGAGCTCCATTGCAGCAGACTTGGCGGTGGACATCCAGAAGGACATGCATATATTGTTGTCACAGAGGATACTTTTTATCACTCGGTGACTTAGCGTAAGTTGACCACACTTGCTGAGAAACTATGGGGACTTTTTTCCTTCAAAGTAACCAGAAATGTCAGAATGTCTTCAGTCCAGGGCTTGATGTTACTTAAAATAGTAAAAGCCACAAAAATAAACAGAAAATATGTGGTTTCCTCTTGCTCCAGGCTAAAAAATCCCAGTGCTTGGGCATGATCCTGTTAGTATTTATAGAAATAACAGCCCATTTGCCTGTTTATTTGAAAATAAAACATTTAAACTGCCATTGCACACAATGTTAATAGTTAAGGGTGAGCACACATCAAAAATCAGTCATTTTAGTTCAAGCCACATAAAAATAAATCTTCATTTTTACAGGCAGACTAGCTAAGCCATAGCAGAGCAGTAACAGCAGTTCCACCGAGTGCTTAAAAAGGAGGCATTTTTAATACTGTAACATACACCTAGACTTGATCATAATGTTTATTATTGAAACTGCATCATGAAAAAAAGATTAATTCTAAATTTAGAAGTTTGACCGTAGAACTAATATAAAACAATATTTATATAATAACCATCTATAATTAGTGCTACGGACAAAATGAAATATTCAACTGATCTTCAACCCGAATACTCTAGCTCTAAGCTTTTTGACATTTTTTTTATTTTCCCTTTTTTTTATGAGAAGAAAATACAAGAAACAGAATCTCTATTTTTATGATGCTGCAGATTCTTTCTTACTTTCTTAAAATAGGCAGCAACTGAAAATTGAGTCACATGGTTTAACAAACAAAATAGACCATTTCTTTTTAACCTTTATTGACATTTTAGGAAACACTCTTCATCATAAAATGGTAAAATGTATGCTTTGCATTTAATTTAACTGGAAATAATATTTATCTAATATATTGCACTGTGAGATTTCTGGGCTGGATTCTGCTTCCCTGAAGCTAAAGTAACTTCCCATTTAAATCTGTGTGAAAAGGATTCTTCGCTTAAACTGACTAGTGAAGCTTCTTCTGTAGCTTTCACAGGCAGCCCTTAATCAAGACTACTCCCCAAAATTTCCATCTTCTGAGTGGAAAAGCGAGCATTTTGGTGGAGTGACACTGATGCCTTCTCAGCTCCTCTTGCTTATAGCTAAAGCCTGGAAAAGGCTGAGGTGGGGAAATTCAGTGGACACATATTGCTTCCTCTGAGTTTCTATAGGAAATGATAGTTCTATAGGAAAGGTAAGAGATTTTTTTAGTTTATTTTTTTTTTTCTCTTTACTCTCCTTGATTTGACTGGCCCACAATTTCTAATATATACAGTTCATTGTTCCCTCTAGCTGTAACATTACATCTGTGTGGTAAGAGCAATGGATTAGCTATTCAATGCCCTGTAAAGCATGTTCAGGAATCATGCAGCTATCACATCCTGTCTTTCTTGGGCAGAATTTTCAAGTCCGTCTAATGTGACAGCATCTTCAACTGAGGTTTTTCATGAAAACATCATTTTAAGATAGGTTATATTTCCAAACATGGGAGAAAGATATTCCATTACCTATTGAAGGAAAGCAGAGAGACAGGGCATGTAAGAAAATCTGAGAGAAAATGAAGGGATAATTAATATATTAACCAAAAAATGCAATTGTGGGCTAAGCAAAATGTTTAATATTTTTAGGTTGAATTTAGCAAATAATGTTGACCAAAAAGAATGTTTTTATTGGAAAGCCTGTGACTTTTCAGTTCATTTTGGCATCCTCCTCTCTAAGACATTTTACATAGTGCAGCTACTATTTGAAATTATGTAGTTGCTTAGATTCAAGAGGCTTAAATAAGACTTAGAGGAACATCTAAACTTTTGAGTACACCAAGGTGGACATTCTGTAATTTATTAATCTGTAATTCTAGCACACTTGTAGGTGATTTCCTCAATAATGCACTTTTACCATACTGGCATGTTCTGGAAATCTCGTGTCACTGGTCTTCCTTATTTTTCACATGGGACTCAGATAAATTAAAGAACATTTTTAATTTTAAATTAATGAAATAAATAAAAATACTATTTTTCTAGATACCAAAAATTCCTAGGTGGTTCTGTTAAAAATCAGGACTAGTCTGTTCTAGGCATTGTATAGACATACAATGGGAAAAGAGTTTACTCTCCAAAATGTTCACAGGTTTTTGTTTAGTAGTTTGGAATTTCATTAACTGTTTTGTGTAGAATAAAAGCAAGTATACATACAAAAGGAAAGGCATTTTTTAAAGCAAGAGTGTAGGCAAACATGCTTTGTTTTCCAAAAGATGGCAAATAAACCTTTAAATGTAACTAATTTTTCTACACTTTGTTTGCAATATCATATTTCATATTCTACAGTTCTCTCATAAAAGCTAGGATGGATTCAAATCACAGAGTACAGAACTGACTCAGGACTGAAACTCTGCTATTTCTCCTGACCCTTTCCCAATATCTCAGAGAATGGAAGGGGGGGGGAATGGAGGGAAAGCAATTTCCAAGTATTACAGGGGACCTACCTTAGCAGTTTTGCATGTTGACCTCTTTCACAGGCTAGGTGGGAAATGAGAGTTCATTGTACCTCAAAGAATCAAGCTTCTTTTGTTAATGCAGAATGCAGTCTGGTTTATATCAAATGTCAATAGGGAAAAAAAGATGTAGAGAAAGTTTTAACATGTAGTATGTACAGGTAGCTGCACAGTCAGTAGCAATAGTACTGTAGTGGAAGATTGTTTTAGTTCCTGGAAGCTGAAAAAAATCTTTTTTATCTCTGATTCTTTCTCCCTTACATACATTACCTACCTGATCTCGTAGTGAAATTAGATCAAAAGTGCTGTCTGTGGTCTAGGTTAGAGGGACCTTCAGTTGTTTTAAAATGGTGGCTAAGATAAAAAATCATTAACCTTTTGCTGTTCTTTAAAAGTCAGTCTCAAACTCAAGTCCTCCCTCAGCTGAGTTGGCATACAATGGAGAATGCTCCTTTTTTCCCTTCAGCTTTCCTATCAACTTGGCTTTTAATAAGCCAAACTGCGGAGGCTTTTGTCAGCTAAAAGAAGAGACACATCACAGGCAGAGAGTTCTGCATTCTCCCCCTAATTAATGCTATTTAATTTCTCCTGCCATTGTAACTGGGTGATTCCAGCTTGGCTCTGAGTTCATTTGATGCTGTTGATTATTGACACACGACAAAACAGTATAGTTCATTTCCTTAAATGCCTACCAAGTCATCCCATGGAAGTCAGCAAATGTAGACAGAAAGGGAGCCAGAAGATTAAAAGACATAGTGTCCCAGGATGCTTATTGCTCATTGCTTCCTACCCGCTTTTTAATATCCCCTATATTGTGTGTATCAGGGGTTCTGTGGTCCATTGCTTGTTGTTTTCTGTGCATCCTTTGTGTTGAGTACCCTTTTCATGCACACAGCTGTAATCTGCCCTAAGTGAGAAGATTCATCAGTTTAGCATTCTAATTATATTAAATACAACATATGTAGCTGATAAAGCAGGAGACTCGTTTGCAAAAATCTTGTGGGGTTCCAGAGGAGTGGTCAGACTAGATTAGACTTAGCACAGATTTCCGATGATTGTTTAAATCCAGCTGCCAAAATGGATCAAATAATGAAGGGCTCACCTGCCCAAGGGCAGTAGGGTGGGAGATGAGCTGAGCAAAGGAGCATTCTTCTTTCAGGACTTAGAGAAGGACTGGGAATGACTGCAAAACACATCTGAGAGAGACAGGAGCTTTCTTTGTAGGTTCTCTGGTCAATTAGAGCAGGAGGAAGGGCCAAAAGCTGCTGGAATGATGTAAAATTTAGAATTGTGTGTCTGATGTGCTTCATCTCTGCCTCGGGTATTTAACAGTGAAAATGTGCCCCCGAGGCACTTTGTGCCCCAGAATAACTCAGCTTCCCAGCACTGTACTACACATAGACCTAGAGGAACTGTGCAGGGTGCAGCACTTGCTGAACTCCTAGAGTCAAATGGCAGAGCAAATATAATTTCTAAGGATGAGAAGTGTAACTGGATTTCTAAGGGTTATGAAGCAAAAAACACATCTTAAATATGCTTTTTCATAAACATCTATAAAGTGCCACCTAACATTGCAATGAACCGTAGATATTTTGTAATATCAAGATGTGTTTTATTCTGTTTAGCTTTCTAATTTGCATCACCTTTACAGATAAGCTTGTAGTGGGATTTTTCAGATACTCAGCTGGGCTAGAATGTCAGTGGTTTTTGTAGCAATATGATGTTACATGGATAATCTTGCCACTAGCTGTGGCTAAATACAGTAGTATTAATGCACGTGCGTGAATAGATCTTTGCCAAGGCCAGGTGAACTCATGGACTTGTATTTAGGAGACAGGTCCCTTCAAGTCTCCACCTAAAGATGGGGCATTTTATTTACTGTGCAACACTAAGTAAGCCCTTCTCAGCCCTCTGGCATATTGTTTAACTAGAGCAGTGTTATGCTGGGGTTATGTGACTGGATGCCATTTAGGCAAACATTTCTTCTTCCTGCTGTCTCATTGTCATGGTTACTCAGCAATGTGGTGTGCTCTCTACTTCCTTGAAACAGGCCCCCATCCTTTTGCATTCAGATGCAGCAAAGAAATGTGGCACTTACATGCTTAAATACTTGACAGTGCTGCAGTGGAAGCATCAGAAATGCCTTAGCATTGAATGGTTTGCCCAGTAACTCAACTCTGCGTCCTTCCTTACCATTAAGCAGAAAAGAAGAGCAGGAGCATAGAGACTAATGAACAATGTCAGTCAAAGGACTGAATCAAAGTTTATTGAAATAAAAGGGAATTTTTGCATTGGCTTTATTAGCGTGACACAGTAGTTGCTCTTTTTTGTGTTTCTTAATTGCAGCCTATTACAGCAGGAAAATACATTTTAAATTGTTATTGGATACAAAAAAAAAGAAACCCTGAAAGTGAATTAAATTTTGAAAATGGAATTGTTTTTGTGAGGAAAGAGTTTGTGACAGAATGAGTTTCAATGAAGCAAAATATGTCATTTTATGTTAAATAGAATCTGAAATTTAAATGTTTAAAATTAGTGCTTGACATCGGTTTGGTACGAGAATATGACTCAGATGTTGCAGGGTTTCCTCTCTTTTCATTCAGAACACACTAACACTAAGTGAAAAGCTCACAGTGAACAGTTTAGCTGGCCAGTTTGGCTTCATTTCCTGGCTACAGAATATCTGTGAACAGTTATGATTTCCTCCATCATTCCATTAGTCAAAATTACTTAAATTTGTTTTCGGTTTTTTTTTCTAAATTGGATTAAATTGACTAAAGCATTTAGAATTGCATCTTGTCAGTCCTGATCAATTCATATGAAACTGAAAATGTTTCCTCTTTTTTTAGAAAGGAACACCAGAAGGAGTTGCAGGTTATTTTTATTGTTTATTATTAGTTTTTATTGTTTATTGTTAGTAAGATGCAGTTGTTAACACGATACATCAACTAATAGCTTGTTGCGTTATGATACTACCTTTGTTTGACTGTGATTGTTTGGGTGAATTTCAGAGTGGTGTATTTTTGTCACTGATTACCTAAATGGGGAAGTTTTTGCAGTAGGAGTAATTACCTGTGATGAACTCGGGTTTTGTTTGCTCAATATCCTCGATCAATTTGCCATTTTTTTACATGCCAGTGTAAGTTTGACAATACAATATATCCCTATGCAAGGGAACTTCTGTAAACTTGACATCAGTCAAGTTTTACACCAAGTCAGATAGAACTTCAGTGGCACAGGAGACCACACTTTTCACATCATCTAAGTGTCTCAATGGCTTTAGAATCAAGTCTACAGTTTTGGACCAGGTCTTCTTAACTAAGATTTGCTTCACCTAAGAGACAAATGTTGGACAGGCAAAGATGAATTCATTTGAATAAACTTTTTTTTAATTTTTTTGGACACTGTTCTAGTTTTCTTCCTTAGCTATAAAGAGACCTCGTTGCAAGCAGTCACCCAAATACAAAATTGTCTTTGGTTCGACTGCCACAGGAAATTCTTAGATTTCTGTTTAAGTGAGACCATTATTTTACTGAAGGTATACATGACTTTTTCATAAATGCATAAGAAGCATTAGAGAAGACATCACTAAAATAGCATGCTGAAAGGTAACCTAGGTTCCCTGCTGAAGTGAAGGGACCAAGAAGGTGCACAGCAGTAGAATTTTGTATTTAGCTTCTGCATGACTTCGAGGAACATGTTGCATTGGAATTACTAAGATACTGGGCTGTAAAGCTGGAGTTACATTCCCCATTGAATTCATTCACATACAACAGCATTTTAAATTAAAAGGAATTTAAGTGATTGCTCAAGAGTTTAAACTTCCAGAGGTTTCTTATAGAGGCAGATCTGTTCATAGCTTCCTGACTACTCCCACTTGAGATCAGCAGTCTGCTTTCTGTGTATCTCCCATTAGCAGTATCCTTTAGTGTGGTATCTGTTATACTCCACACAGTGATAGGAATATTGGTGCCTGCTCTACGTTACATGGCATTAGTGTCAATAGGTAGTGTATTAGCACCCAGAGCAGGTCCTGGGACATACAAAAAGAGCTTTTTCCAGCTCACCTTTCTCTGGCAACATGAAAATTTTTTTTTAACCCAGATGAAAAGGTCAGTTTAAGTTCCTCTACGTTAGGCACATACAGTTTTTGAAGAACATAAGCATTATGAGCCATTAGCCATAATGACCCATTAGCATTTTCCTGTGCTTTCTCAAAAAAAAAGGGGGGGGGGAAATAACATACATGCAAATGGTGTGAAAGAATAAACTCAAATAAAGTAAGTTGCTGGCAGTCATCACCTTCACTGCGGTCCAAGTGTTGTGGTTCCACCAAGTGTCACCATAAATGTCAGTCACAAGATCACAAGCGGCAGTGGGTGTTTTGAAGGGGACGTCAGGAAAAGCCATAAAGGGCAGAGATCTGCTTGTCTTATTCCTTTTTCTTCTGATTACATTTCCCTTGATAAGTGCATCACCTGAAATGGCCGTTTGCTTCTCTGTCATAATTTATGTAGCTAATAGAACACTTGTACTCTTACTTTTAATACTGGTTTACACCATTGCTGCTTGATGCCAGAGTAATTTGGTGTACAGCACATTAAATTTTGTTAGCATTCTGCTGATACAGTACCTTATATTCATAGTTTGGTTTGGAAAGTAGCATATGGAAAATGGTCCCTTAGCCTTATTCTCAGTCAAAGGTACAGTGACAACTAGTGAGAGCATCTTTTCAAGTAAGCTAAGAAGTAGCTTCTCTTTGCTTGTTGCACATAAATAAAACTATCTGGGTTGGATTGCTCTGGGATATCCCAGAGCAATAGTATGCGTGTTGCTTAGAATCTGTCAGAAGTAACTAAGGGAAAGACAGGATTGCTCTCAGTAGGCTTTAATTTACTATTTTGGTATCTCCAGTGGGAAAAAATGCAAAAATATGCAAATGAGTACAGATTAAGATACACTGAGTGCTTAGACCCTTTATGAAGAATCTGACCGAAGCAGACAGAACATTTTAACCATGATTCCTGGAAGTGGCAATTGATACAAGGATTTTAGGTCATCAGCCAGATACACTTCAGGCTTTTTAAGGGAAAATTTCTGACATTTCAGAAAATTGAATCCTTGTGGGATTTCAAGTCAAGAACCTCAGGGGGAAAAAAACAAAAAGGGCATTGAAAATCACTATTTAATATCTCAAATAGAGGTTGTCATTGTCAGGCCTTTGTATAGACTGTACCTTCTGTGACTCATCCTTTGATCCCCAAGGCCCATATTGCTCCTGCCATGGATAGCAAACTAGAATGTCTGCTTGCTCTTCTGTGAATCAGCTCTCAGTGGGCATCAACTTGGGCTTGGGATGTTGCACCTTTTCCTTCTCTCAGGAATCCCACAGTGTTCCATTTTTTAGAATATGGTCAGAAGAATAGGTGACCCCAAGGAAAAATAAGCACATCAGCTTTGATAATTCCTGATGGGATTAGAGGTTTTACATCACATGGCTAAGCTACTTCCTATTTGCACAAGCTTAAAGACATGTGCATTGGGAAATAACACGGTACAGCTGGCACCCTCTGAACTCATCTCCTGTCGCAATAATGTGCTCATAAGCACACACAAATAGTCTAATCTCAGCCTATAGGGTATTCACTTTACTTGCCTTGAAAATGTCTCTGAACGGGGTTACCCATTCCACTTCCCTTCAGAGTCTGACCAGTGAGGATTAAAGTGACTCTTCTTGAACTCAACAATAGCAACAAAATATAAGAGAAAAAGTGGTATTTAATACAGTAGTGCAGAGGCCTGTGTTCTCTGCTCACATAGGAAAGTCAATGCAGGACAAAATTCCAGGTTTCCATCTGCCTTCTTTGTCACACCCTCAGAAAAATGTCCTACTCCAGAGGAATCAGAATTCCTTGATTTTTATCAACAGCAGGTCATAGCCTGTTTGTCAACACCAGTCCACAAGCTGTATGGAGTCAGGGGATAGAATTTTAGAAGCTAGTTATTAAAGTGTGTGTTGTCTTTTAACAACCCTTAAATGTTTACTGAAGTGGTTTGTTTTGAGCCAGTCTTACTCCCTGATGGCTTTCTCCCTGCTCCTCATCAACTTACACCAAGAGTAAACTTCCTAATAGTCAAATCAAGATCTAGTCTTTATAATTCATTATACAGCAACTTTATTTCTATCAGACCCCTTACGTGATTCTGCTTTCAAGCTGCAACAGCTTACCCTACCAGTGTTTGTAACTAGAAATAAGTGCATGTTCAAATATAAACACCATTTGAGTTTGCTTCTTTGTACATGTAAGCAAAGAGCTATCGGAAAATAGATCAGATATAATCACAAGCCGCTGCAGTCACGAATCAAAACAAAAAATACCGTTGCCCTCTCCATGCTGAACATAAAGCAAATACAAACTTTGTGTCTGCAGTCCATCTTTTACCGTAAAAACAAGAAAAAAAAAATTGAACACAAAAGTGTCTTAGATCTTTGTATGCATAAATTGTATGAATGACACAGAATGGAGAATAGAGGGAGGAATGTCTTTGCCTTGCATGAGAAGTCAGCAGCTAAATAAATTAATGAACGTGAGACTGAGATGAAGAATGGTGGTGAAATGATGAAAATGTGGGTCCTCTGGTAACTAGACTAATGCTTTTAGGAGGAACAAAAATAGTAATTTTCTATATATATGTAATGCACAGATTAAATGTGCAACTAAACATTTGATTAAAATAGCTGAATTTTCTTTGAATTGCCTTCCGACAAACAGGTTCTGACCATTTTCCTGTGCTTCTGCATAGTTAAAACATCCTAAGATCACATGCCATTTTCAGGAAGCAAGCAGATGGCTTCCTGGTAAAGGCAGATTTGTGTGAATCTCAAACTGCTCAAGTGATTTACAGAAACCAAGAAATTTTCTGGGTAGATGTTGCAGCAGCAACAGCAAAGAATCTTCTGCTTTCCTAATACTCCTCCTCTTCTGACAAAACCCATATGATTAAGAAAATAGAGACATTTGTGCCAAAGAAGCAACCAGAGACAGCCAGTGGGTGATTCGGGACTATGAAACAATAGATGCAGCTGCCTAACCAAAGGAAAAAATAACAAAAACAGCTTTAAATGGGAGGAAAATTAGGACTTTTTTTTTCATTAATACAGTGGTCCTTTTCAGTGCTCGAGTACTGGCAAGAGGTTCTGAGAACACACTTTTTCCCTTTGGGAAAGCACCGAGAAGATTGTGTTATAGCGCAACCCAGTAAATGCATCTACAGGGAATTCTTTGGCATATGAATCAGCCATATGCATGGACTATACTGCAGAGATAACAGACTTGTAGTTGGTGAAAGAAGAAGATGCAAGGGAAATTTTCTAAATTTAATTGATAAGAATGACAAATGGAAGACTAAAGCCAAAAGGGAATATTAAATAACAGAGGCAGTTTTGAGGCTATTTTTGTTTTGGTATGACTTAAGCAAGATGTAAGACCATCTGTGTCCAAAAAAAACCCCAACTCATAAAGATCAGGATTGAGAGAGGGAAAACTGATGGAAAAGCAATGGTCAAGTTCAGTTTATCAAAAGAGCTGCTTTAGAAGAGATGGATAAGGCTAGGAAATCAGACTGGAGCATTAGCTTCCAGGTACCAGAAAAGCATTTTCAAAATACCTACCCAAATGTGGATTAAAGAAGCAAACAATAAGGCCTGTCTGCAACAGCCTTGATGCTGAGGCCACAGTCATTTTGTGTGATTACATCAATGTTATCCAGTCTCAAGACAAAAGGACAAATAAGATCAACCCAATGTGAAGAAAACAGTAACAGCATCTGGCAGGCAGCTGCAGCAGCTCAGGAGAGAGCTCTGTGTCATGTCCTGTGCAGGGGCCACAGTCATCTGGCCCAGCGCTGCCACCCTGGAAACAACTGTTTCAAGGCTTGATAAGACTGGGAGGTGACTCAGGATTAGGATTCCGAATTTTCCTCCGCTTTTTTAAAGAAAAGAGGGAGTTGACAGTTGTTGCTGCAGAGGCAAATCTGGCATGTGATGACAGAGCATCTAACTGAGGGGCAGAGGGAGGTATATAGAGAGGAGAAGGGTCAGCAGATTTGGTGGTAAAACCATAGGTAGTGGAGTAGGTGATGTTGGGTTGCTGAAGGTTACACACAATAGCAACGGTAAAGGAGTTAGTTCAGTGTTTCTGATATAAATCACAAAAACTGGGGAGCTGACATCCCTGGGCATGTTCTCTGTACAAGGTCTCACCAAAACACAAAGCCTTTCTCTTTCAGCATTCATTTTATGAGAATGATAGATTTCCCCAGAGACAGAAAGATGCTGGTCACCAGCAGAAAATGTGTGGGATTTGGGAGCAGAACAGATAGAAAATTCTTGGTGGTAGATGGCTGCAAGTGCTCAGAAACCTAGTGAGGGGATCAGAAAAATGAGCAATTGGACACTGACTGATGGGTATGTAGGTCGATTGGGCATCAGAATGGTGAATTTTAGATATGTAGATATAATTTGATCCAGATTTTCTAAGAGAGAATGGAAGTTCCAGGCCACAGTGAGAAAAAAAAATGAAATTACAAACCCATGGGATTTTAAAAACTGAGAGGATATGCAAATTTTAGATACCAACACAGATGAAATTTGTCAGAAAGAAGAAAATTGAATGAAAAAAAAAAAAAAGTGAGGGTGGAGAGCAGAATCCAAGAAACAAAACTGTGGATAACATCTGCCTTCTAACTGTTCTAATTTATCAAATACAGAATGTGTGTGAAACTTTCACTGCCCCTTCCATATTTTGGGGAGGTTTCCCGCCTTTTTTTTTTTAATGTTAAAGACATACAATTCACTTGTCTGCTGTAGACTTGTTCATGGCAGACAAATAAAATATAACAGATTATCTTCCATTAAAAAAATGCAGACTTGGTTCAGCTGCCATGTAACTCATTCGGTTTCATTCCCTCCCAAGGGTTCCATCTATCCACACAAAATAAATTCATGTGTACTAAGTTAGTGTTTTTTCATGACTAGGCAATATCCCTGTTCCCTGGAAATTTGCAGTTGTTATTTGTCTTTGGGAACCTCCTCTCTGAAAATGCCAAATCCTTTAAATTAATGCTTGTGAGGGTCATATTTTGCATTTCAGTTGTTGAAAAAACCTTGCATTGATTCAACGATATAAAGCTCCCTGAGGATCAGCAACCACGGTTTGTTATGTTTATTATGTAAAAGTGTGCTGTGCTTTCTGTATTTTGGGATTTGACTACTCACATAATCATAGCTACCAACATTCAAAACTTCCAGTATTTTTTTCATTCTTTTATTATTGCTTTTTTAATCATAAAATACAGCTTTTTTTTTTTTTTTTTTATATGGCTATATCCTGCTCTCAGTGAAGTATTTGTCTTCCTGGTACAGAACAGATCCCTGTTTGGTTGAAGTAATGTCTTCAAAAAGTTGGAGGGTTAATTTTTGGTCACCAGCCATATTTCTTTCATTCATTATCAGGTATGAGGCACTTGAATTATCGTGGGCTAATTCAATTCGTTTGTCCTTTTCAGCAGGAGTATCTTTATCATAGGAAAACTAGCATCATTTCAATGGGATTTTAGAGAGGGCATCAGTATCTTCAACTGGCTTTGGTAACATTTTATTTTTGAATTTTCTTTAATTAATACAAACAAAATTTGTAGAAGCAAACTGAAATTCTTGGAAATAATCTTTCCTGAGCAGATAATAATTCCCATGGGGAAAGTGAAAACAACTATGAGAAAAGGTAAATTGAGTTAATATGCTAAGTCTAGGGATTCTTTTCTCTTGGTCCTATAGTGCACAGCTTGCTCACTTGCCCCTGTGCTCGTCATTGAGATTACATGGAAAAAATGAATGCTGAAAGAGCAAGGCTTTGTGTTTTGGTGAGGCCTCTACAGAGAAAATGCCCAGGGATGTCAGCTCCCCAGTTTTCGTGATTGATATCTTAAGAAACATTGAATTAACTCCTTTACTGTTGCTGTTGTGTGTAACCTTCAGCAACCCAAACAGTTCTGTCTCAGCTCCTCCTGCATAAAATGCAGAAATGTTAAACGTGGAATTATTATGGTCATAGTGTCTGTGTGAAAAATTAACGTAGGTAAGTAGTCAGCCCAAAGTATTTGTACAATTCTGTACCACCATTTTAACCACAGCATCCAGATCTCCCTGTACTTACCTGGTCATTTTTACCATCTGAGTTTCCCAGACTCTGATGTACTGTACTTTCCACACGCTTTGTAAAACAGAGGGATATTATTTGTTGTCCACAAGTACAGATGGAAGTCTTAACTGCATGCTTATTTCTCCCTCTACGGTGTTTTATAAAAAGCATTTTGATTGATAAAAAGTTACAGTAGAAGGAAATCTATCTTTATATTCTGGGATTCCTATGGCTTTTTCTTTTTGCAGGTTTTTGCATTTAACTCACCCTAGACAGTGTAAGACTCTCTCAGTCTATTTCCTTATGTCTCTGATCCTCTTTGCATTCTGGTGTCACAACCTAAGACAGCTTGCACTGTTTGGGTTCGTAGCATTGCACTAACATGTCTTTAAGTTTAAAAAAGAATTCAGTGTTCAGCAAAAGTTTTAAATGAAAATCCTTTCTTTTCACATTAGATTTAGCAAATCCCTTCCTTTTCACAAATGAAAAATCAGGGCCTAAACTATTCTGACAGCAGTTCTGAGTTTTTCACTTTCGAAGCTTTTTGTGTTTTATAAATCTAATTAACTGTAATAAGAAAATAATAGGACATAATGTTTGTTTTACAAGGTGATTGATCTTTTGGCAGCCTGGCAGACTCTTTTATTGATTGGTTGGTGGATAATGTCAGAGTGGATATGTCCTGGAGGAGGATAGCTGACACCTAAATCCATATGTGACAGATTACCATCTGTGTTGGAAGACAGGTTTCTTCATAAAATTGCAAAGATAACAGGTGAAAATGGAGAAAGTGACATGAAGGAAATGTGTTGAAACCTGCCTCAACCTTTCCATGCTCTAAGAGCATTTACACAAAGCTCTCTGTTTTGTGGGCAGCCTGTTTTCAGGATGAGGGAGATTAAATTTTAATTAAACTCATTCCTGTCTGCCCAGTTGAGTTTTAATTCTCTTAATTAGGAAAATGCCTTGGCCCACAACCTAGCCATAAAGCTAATTAAACAGAGAACCTTCATTTGCTACTTAGTGGAACTTTAGTTCAGCAATGATTATCATACATTACAGTTAATTAGCACTGTGGGAGGGAAAATGAGGATGTTACTGAAGTGCAAAACTCAAATTAGAGGTGCTGTAACATATGCCTTATTTCATTTTGTAGCTATCTGATGCAGGAAAGTCACACACTACCCTACTTGCCTCAGTTTCACATTTGTTAAAGAGGAATTAATTAAACTTATCTCTCCTGCAGAAGTGTTGTGTAGGTTTAATGTAATGATGTTGATAAGATGCTGGCCTTTGAAATCCTCAAGTAGAAAACACTGCATAAGTAGAATTATTCCTCCCTGAAACACAGAAAACATGTTAGAGGCCATGAACTACACTGGGAGAGCACAGTCACAGGTGGAGTGCTGGAACAGCATACGTGTTTCCTAAACACAGCTCTACAGGTCTACACATCTTCGTAAAATCTTCTAGGGCAAAACAATACCAGCACAGAGCAGAATGCTGTATCAAACCGTTCAGAAGCCCAGACCACAAACTAAAAACAACTGTAAATTGACTACAAAATTTTGACAGTAAATGACTTGGATTCAAAATGTTTTGTTCGATTAGAATAATGCATTTTAAAGTACTGATCCTGAAAATATCAAGTGGTAATTACTAATACCCCGTTATACAGATGGAGTCAAGTAGAGATGTTACAACTTTCCATAAACCCACTGTAGAACTGGAAGTAGGACTTCTAGCTCCCTGTAATCTACCAGACAACAGCTGGCTTGATGCTTTCTGGAGGGAGCAGCAGAACCTAAGTTCTACTTTGATTTAGATTATTTAAAACACTATAGCAAATGCTATTTAGAGCATTGCAATCGTAACCTGCTAGGTTAAATTTATGTTAATCCTGAGTTACTTAATATATTGCAAATTTTATTGCAAAGTGACAGGCAAATATTAAAATAATTGTAGTCTGAGCATTGGTGGCTTTGGTCATGCTTGTAATGTAGAGTAGCATGTAGAATGACATGTGCTTTGTGCAAGCCTGTGATGACTGACACACTGTCTAAGCAAGGTAGCCTGTTAGGTTGTGCACTGGGCTTGGATTCAAGTGTGGATGAGTTAGTTTGGGTTTCTGTTCCTCTATTTCCCCACCTCTAACATGGACTTAAAAAGTTTTGTGGCTGCTTTATAAAGTACTTTGTGGTCTGTGTGCACCAGGGAACTAATACCTGTGTCAACAAGGCAACACGAGTTACAAGATTATGGGGATAGTGGTGATTTTAGAACTATGAGAAAAGAGAACAAAAGAAAAGGAAAATTATAAAAGGAAGGAATAAGAAGTCACAGACTAGCCCACTTTGCAGAAAATATGTCTATATTGATACCCAATGTATGCTAGTAATAGCATTATTAATACTAACATGCAGTCATTAGTAAAACCAAGCAGGTATGAAGTTTCTATAACTATTTTAGGTTGATCTGGGAGTATATTATTTTCCTGGAGCTAGGTGACATTTTAAAACTGCAAAGGATTAGACAGACACAATCAGTTCAAATATTTGTCCAGCCATTGAAAGGAGAAGCCTCACTTCCGCCTGTGATGAGGCTTTGGAAATCTCCATATCCATCATTGTTCAACAGCCAAGTGAAGATTGCAAGTTGATTACCCTTTCAGTTGCCTTTAAGCAGCTTATGTGAAATGTTAAATTCTAAGTTGCTTAAAATCCCTACTTTTTAATTTGTTCTCAGGCTTGTATGCAGCAAGGCAAACCTTTGTGAGTTCATATGCACCCATGTGTGCACAAGTGCACACCCCACCCCCCTGATCAGAACCAGGGCCTTCCAAATATGAATTATGCCGAGCAGATCTTAAAGGACAAGTGGAACAGGAGCAGTCACTACCATTAATTTTAAAAGGACATGAGAAGAAAAATAACTAACAGCCTGTTTCCTCTAGTCAAATTGTGGCAATGCACTTATCACAAAGCATCTGAGTCTCTGTTCCTTTATTTAAAGCCAAGAAGCTTTATTTAAAGCTGCTTCCACTGCCTCTCATATTTTGAGATCCTCAGAAAATCTGAACAATCGCTTATTTCAGAAATACTTTATTTATTCCTCCTTTATTCTTCTAAAATTACTGCCATTCTTCTGAAACTAGCTTTTGATTATCCAAAAGAATATAGGGAGCTTTGCAAAATAACTACAATTTGCAAAATAGCTACAAAGAATGGGTATTTCTGTACTTGGATCTGTGTACCAAAACTGTGACCTATTAGCAAATGCCACAGGGCCCTAGGGTCACATAAGCAGATCCAGAGAGTAGTTGTGCTTGACTTCACCACTGTCTTTCTTGATGCCAGGCCTTTGCTTACGGGCTTTGCAGCAAGCCTGGACTTATTTAACACTGCACAGAGATGACAGCAAATCACAAAAGCTGGAGTGGAACTTCTCCACTATTTGTGAGTATCAAGACATCCCAGGGTTTGTTTCTCGATTCAGATGGGCCCACAGCTTTTGTGATGGTGTTGCAGAGTTCCAGCTCCAAAATAACATTTACAATTGCTTTTTTCCCCCCCACATACTACAACTTTAAAGAAGGTTTCAGCTACGTTTGTGCAAATCATACATTTGCTTGTTTGTTTTTAGTTGCACAGGGGGAAGGGAATGAACGACTTTCAGGGTTAATGGAAGGCATGAGTGCTTAGTTGCCTGCTATGCCATACTTTCATTCATACCTGACATTTTTGACTGGGAAATTTTAATGTTTCTGTGGTTTTTCATTGGCCATTTTCCATTTCTGCATGTATCCCATTTGTGCTGGACACATCAGCTGGTATTTGTAGCAGCTTGTATGAGCAAGGTATCATTTAACAAAACTGACTTACTGCATTAAGAGAAATCCTTTGGGATTTCATTGCTAATACACCAAAAATCCATCAGACCTCCTAGTCTGAAATGACCAGCAGGTTGTCTGAACACTGATCATCAGGGCATTTTGCATACAACCCCCCATGGAGAAATGCAGTTCTTTCTATACTTTTGCATTCCTGGGGACACAGGGGAGCTGAGTACTGTGGAAAGTTTGAGCCGTTCTTCTGCAATCTGCACCATCAGTTGCAAAAGAGCCACTTGAGAACTGTATTTGAAGACACCAGGTTTATGACTCCTCTACAGAAAATCCCAATGACAGTATGGGAATAATTGTCTAATTAATTTCAAAGCTTGTAGAGATACCGTGATGCGTTTCCACTGTGTTTTCTTTCCCTACATGACAGGCAGTCATGCATACTGTCCGTGAAGTTCAAGCAGTCACTTGACAAAGTTGTGTACCAATCAGTTTAAAGATAAATGGAGCCTCACCTTTTCACGCAGTGAAATCATTTGTTTTCACATGGTTGATAACATGAATTATTTATAGCTATGGAAAGAAAAATAGTGGGGGTATAGACTTGGTACAATTTCTATGAACCAGTTAGACTTGATATGGTTGGATACTGCTGTCTTCCAAGTGAAATGCAGCAATGCACTGCTCTCCATAGAGTGAAATAACTTTCACATGCCTCGTCAGTCTCGCTATGGCCGTGGAAAGAAATACAGTGAAAGCAGAGACATTGGCACTCTTTGTGTTATTTAGAATGTTTTTGCAGCTAACTGTTTTGACCTCTATTCTGTTTTGATGGTCCTGGTTTCAAAAGGCCATGTCACGTTTTTCAGCTAGAAGAAATGAATAAATACTTTCTTTTCCTGTGGACTCTCCCAGGTTTTACCAAGATCCTGGTTCAGAATTATTCCAAAGAATTTCTGGTATAAAACTGATACACGGCATCGTCAGTGGAATTACAATGATTAACAGCTTCAAGTATACTCTCTTAGGCCAGGAGCGTTTCATTTTTGTCCCTTATGATCTTCAGAGACCCTGAAAAGAAAGTTAGTGAGACAGGAATTTGGAATTTAGCATGTGAAATCCAGAGGCCATCGTTTAAAACATCAATCCTTACTTCAGAATGGTGTTTGACAGGCTGCAAGTAATTTCTGCTTCAAGCAGTCTGAGGCAGCAACATAGCCCAAAGGTCATGTTGTTCTTATCATGGGTAAAGGAGATCTTCTTTGTGATGGATGACTAGTCTGTGTGTTTATGATGCATTACATATTGGTAATTGTAGTTCACAATTCCATTTGTCCCAACAGTTTTGTCAGGGCAAGCTAAGCTATAGTCAGATATACCTATGCTGTGCAAAAGGATGGGACCATTGTAGTAACCCATAATAAGACCTGCAACACAGTCTCAATTGCACATACGGGAGCTGGGAGGAATCACTTCTACAAATGGAAATGCCAGCCTTCAGGAATTGGGCCAAGAAGCCTTGTGTTTTCACTGCTGATCTTGACCTGTGCTGGTGATCACAGCTGAAACCAAGTGGGTTGCTGCCTCAAGTCTCATGGTATTATGTAGAGCAACCCTTAGTGTGCTTTGCACAGACCTATCAGATTGGGAGCCTAACGTTATATGTTCTTGGCTAGCCTTAATCACCCAAACTGGAGAACCACAGACAAACTCAAAACCACAAACACAACTCCTGGTTTCAGATCACTTCAAGAACTTTGTTACCTGAGACATATTCAAGGTTTGAGCTGGCTTTGTGTGAAGCACTCTGTGCGTGATACCACCACAGCTGCTACCTGCTGTTTTACCCTCGTGCTTTGAATAGAACTGAATGCAAAAGCCACTCCTGCAGAACTGGACACAAAAGTGATAAGTAATAGTATTAGTACAGAGGGTCTCAAAGCAAATTTGCTTTCTCTTTGCTACGTATGCAACTCATGAGCAAACTTTTTTAACAACATACATTGTTCTTGCTTATTATTTGAGTAGTACAGCCTCCTGAGCACATTTCAGTCAATGTCAGTGCACCAAAGTGCCATTTAGAAAAGAGGGATAAATTTGCCTCTCCGCTGTTAGAATTTCTAGATTTACCTCCTCACTCCTCCTGCTGCTGTTTATATTTTACAAGCAGAAATGTGGTAAGAGCCATACTACTCTCCAATGTCAGTAATTTTTTAAAAATGAATTAATGACGTCCACTAGAAGTCATTCTAAACTCAAATATTTTTTAAATGCACCTTTCATTCACCAGCGTCATGCTGTCTTTGATAATTTCCATCTCCACATATTAGCTCTTTTGGCACCTAGATTTGCATTTTGCAAGATTTGCTTTTTAAATGGCCAGCTGTTACCTCACAGTTTCAAAGCTCTTACAGCAACAGGCTTTTCAATTGGAAACATCACTCTCCACTCAGTTGTCGGAAGGATCTTGTTTTCACTTCCAGAAGTGGGTAGCCAAGGCTTTCTGTCATATTACTTCTTCACCGTATGCATCTCTAAAAAGGGCTTTTTTCTGGCACTGTCTTTCTTCTGAAAAAAGTACCCTTTTTCCTTTTTTAACAAACATGGATCCGTGGGTTTATAAGCAGGGGGAGGATGGAGGGATGCCCTGTATGACAGATTAATACTGTGACCTGTTATATACTTATTGCACAAGATTTATGGGTTGGAAAAGGGTCTGGTCATTTCAGTTCTTCAAAACCTTTGGGAGAAGTTATAAGGTGGAGGAAATAGAATCACCAGTCTGAAGAACAGAGTTCTTGTCAAGTTCATCAATTCACTTCTGCCTTCAGAACAACTGAAGAAGCAGCATTTCACATGAGTGTTCAGTGACACCGTGTTCATAACGAACAAACTGGCATACAATGCTGTCTGAACAAATGTATCCCTATATTTGTTTATGTTGAGATAATGGAAGCATTTTTCAGAATTCAAATATGTTTTGCTTCGTGTTTGTTATTTCAATTTTATCACACATTCTTGTGTTTTGATAGTAAGGTACGGGATTCACGTAGGCTGAAGTTTTCTGTCAGACAAACCACTACAACTATAAAGAAGCTTCTCATAATGTTCTTTAACATAAAAGCAGCTCAGTTTGGGTCACCCAGTGTTTCCAGTTTCTAGGGAAATACCTCTGTCTCCAAAACAACTCAGCCCAGAGCTCTTCTTGTAAGACCTGCGAGAAAGGTTTGGGAAGGGATACATCTGACTAACCTGATGCCTGTCAGGGACAGCAGCCTCCTTGGGGATCTGAGTAAACTCCTATACTCCTGCCCTGAACCACTGAACTGCTGTCATGAACTAAATTTTTGCCGATTCATTCTTTGCAGACATTGATGAGTGCTTGGTAAACAATGGTGGCTGTGATCATTTCTGCCGAAACACAGTGGGCAGCTTTGAGTGCAGCTGCCAGAAAGGCTACAAACTGCTCACAGATGAACGGACCTGCCAAGGTAATACTCCTTATTTTACTCTTTGTATAATGATGATATTATTTTCAGTGGATTCTGTATTGTTTTGTTTGTTTATGGGTTGGGTTTTTTTGATTTGTTGGTTGGGTTGGGGTTTTGTTTGGGGTTTGGGGGTTTTTTTTTTGGTAATTAAGTAATTTGTGCTACAGGTTTTAATTGTACTGTCATAGGAAGTTAAGTTAGAAAAGACCTACCAGATTTTAATTTTCTGAGCTGGGGGTAGAAGATTTTTGGAAATGTCTTGTTTCAGTGTTTTTAGTAGTAGGAATGCCAGTGTCTTGATGAAGTGCAAAATTCCATGTGGTATATTGGAATAGCCTCAGGCAAAGAGCCTTATGTTCAAATCCTCTAATTTGCTATGATTTAATGGAAGAGAGGCTTATCTTATTTACACCAGAGTCATTTAGGGCAAGTTACTGGAACAGAGCATTTGCAGTATTTAAACTGAAAAAAGAGTCTAACCTGTGAGCTCGCCTTTGCCTGACAGAATCTCTTTATGGAGGGATAATGGAGGTGTTTTGTGAGAATTCAAATTAAGTGTGTTTTAAATTGCTTGCATGTCATGATTTGTTATCTAATTCATATGATGTTATATATTCTATTGCCAATTAAGCGCATAACCATTTCCAACTGAAGTACTAACCAGGTAGCTTTGGAGAAGTGACCCTTTAAGCACTTGAGCTCTATAACTTTACACTTTAAAAGCTGCCTAGAAAAGGCTTGAAAGATGAGCATGCATCAGGAGAGAGAGAAGGGGAAGGAGGACATAGTCAATTCAAATTTTGTGCAGGAATTGCCTTTTTATTAATACATAGCTATTTGTATGCATTTTGGACCGTAAAATCTACTACGTCAAAACCAGCATTAGTATTTTAGAGCTTCTTTGTTCATCAACAAAAGAGAAAAAGTCTGAAGATATGTCTGTCGTTCAAAAAATCTCCCATTGCATCTCATTGGTGGTTCCATCATCTGAGAAGCCTACTCCACCCTGACTGTGTGATTAGACACAAAGGAGTCCTGGCAAGGTTGATTTCAAGCTGGGACAGAGCTGAGAGTGGCAGTTAGTGCCATGTGACTAGGTAGAAATAATGTTGTAGGATAACGTCAGACAAGGGTAAGTTGTCAAGTTTTGATGTACCTGCTAAAAATAGGAACAAATTGTTTAAAAGAAACATTCCCTTCATGATGTATTTAGAGAGAGATAGGAATTCTTCTGGTTCATGAATCTCAAGTGTCGTGACATGCTCTGTGGAATCAGTCAGTTGTCTCACCACTGAAGTAATTGTAGTTACAACAGTGAAAAACTCGAGCAAATCAAGCCCTGCATTCTTGTGAGGCAAGAGGTGACGTGAAATTTATTTTTTTATTATGCAAGGTCTTAGTAATAGGCTTTGAAAAAACTACC
Organism: Actenoides lindsayi; assembly: GCA_025331215.1. Taxonomy (NCBI): domain Eukaryota; kingdom Metazoa; phylum Chordata; class Aves; order Coraciiformes; family Alcedinidae; genus Actenoides; species Actenoides lindsayi. Next base: position 40,196 of record WTSP01011965.1, on the reverse strand, counting down.
TGTAGATAATCAGATATCTATCATGATTATGGGAAACATGAAGCAGCTCTGTAATTGTTGTTCAACTGAGTTTTGTTTCTTCATGTGCCTGAGCTACTGAATGAGTGAATCACCGGTAACAGTGCATGCCATGAAAGGAAAGAAAGGATCAGTAGCTGATCTTCTCCTCTCAGTCATGTGATCAGATATGGAAATATAAACATGATCTGGCCATCCAACTTTTTTCCATTGTCAGTGAACAAGGTCAGGCACTCTGTCTGCCCTACATGGCACTTTGTCTGATTTGTGAATTGTGGCTTATCTGTTGCTCTAACAGATAGATGAGTGCAAGCCCAGAGAATGCTGGGTCTGGAGAAGTTCCTCTGGTATCAGAAACTCTGGTTCTTCATACTGTGAAATGGGGAGGACAAAGTTATTTCCTGTTTGAAGTCTGAGGTATTTGGGCCCCGGAGACTGGTTACAGCAAACATGCTTATGATGCCTGCTTTGTGGAGGTAGCACTGTGATAATTTAATTCCTGTCTGGTACTTAAAGTGATAACTGGTGACTCATTCAGTCAGTAGGCCTGCTAATAGTGAAAGAAGGAAAGTGAATATAGATCAAGGAATCACTGGTGTATGAATCATCCCTACTTTGCTTCTTCCACTGCAAAGAGAATATAGTCAGTGGAAGTGGTTATAGTTATTAATGTCAGGTCTGACAGAAAAATGTGGTTTGGGGTTAGTGACTCTGCTGGAATATAAATCATCCACAGGTTTTTTTTGGTAACAGCCAGTCAACACTGACCATAGAACATTACTGGGAGATTCAGGGAAATTTATTTTAGGCATATTAGCCTTTCCAATGCGTGAAATAGAAAAGTCTAATTTGTATTTATAAAAGATGCTGTTGTTCATGTTGCATCTGTTGTTTTGATTCATAATAGAGTTTCTATGACTTACAGTCCTGCTGTCAACATTGCATGTCTCCTCTGGTTTTCATTTTTAAATAGAGATTTCTTTCAGTTATGAATCAACATGTTTACCAAATACTCATTTAGGACCTTAGAAGTCTACATTGTTTGGGGCTGAGTCCTATTTCAGGTGGCCTCTCTAGCGTATAGGGAGTTCATCTCCAAATGAGTTCATCACTAACATTAAGGAACAGATTCTGCTAATCTTGGGCAAAATGCCTGTGGAAACAGCTAGTAAGCTTGCCCTTTTGCAACCTGCAGAACCCCTGGATAAGTCTGTGACTGTGTGTGTTTCCAAGGAAGAATCGGTGAAGAAGAACAAAGCCACAGAGATACAGTTCACGTTAGCAACATTTTTCAAACTGCTGAAAAATAGAAGTAAGCTGTTGCTACGTAACTTTCTTCATATGATCATTAACTTCAGCACAAGAATGGTACATGTTTCAATAAAAGATTCCTTCATACTTCCTGTGAAATTCTGAGGTTGTCCCACCTCATCTCATTTCCTTGATGTCCTGTCATTGTAGACCTCAGAGCCAACATTAAGATTGCAGGGGAATTTTATCAAAGTCTCAGACTCTGTTCTGGTTGTTTGAAGAGCTCCAACCCCATCGTACCAAGTACCTTACACACATTTGTCCACTCTGTGAAGAGGAAAATATTTCCTTCTCAGTTTTTCAGGCAGGAAGAGTGAAGCTAAATATAGCAGTTTGCCCAAGATCACGCATATCAATGCCTGGACTGCCTGGAGAATAAACCTCCAGTTTTTGTGAACCTGCCCTCTGTGAATCTACCCATTACGAGAAAATATTTTTCACCTGTGTTTGTGCTCATACCCTGATAGGAAAATTCATTGGTTTTCAGGAACTCTGAAGCTTGCTGCTCTCTTGGTGCCACTGGCTAGCCACCTTCCATGCAGAGTGCTTGTGTCAGCCGTTCTCGAGCTCAGAAAGGGCATGAAGATGCTCTGCGTTTGGCTGTTTACAGCTAAACCATTTTTAGCTCTGGCTGCAAAGAAAACCATTGTCAATCAAAGATTACGTCTGCTAGGGAGTGGTTCTCACACTGTGGCTCCTTGTTAGACAAGGAGAATGTGGGGGTTTCCCTTCCTTTCCCCTCCCCTGCATTCCAGCAGTTTGAAAGGAAACTTATTTGTAATGCAGAAGGCGAAGAATCCACATTGCTCTGCCAGCGATATTGTGGAGACTGATAGTGTCCCAGATAGACTTCCCCAGAGTCTCTTTTCTTTCACTGAGACTTAAAAATAGGGGGTTTTTTTGTTTCTCATTTGATGGTGAAATCACTGTATGACAATACCACACCTATTTTAACAGATCCCTTAAGCCTAAGGTATTGTAAATTCTTTGATACAGAAAGAAACGGTTGGATCTGTTCGTATAAACCTAGCAAAAGAGGGCTGCACCTCCTTTGACCATGTAATACAAATAAGAGCTATATTTATAGCAAAGAGAACTTGTGTTTGTAACCTTCGTGGTTAATTAACAGCAGGACAACAACTCACATCATTTTTAGAACGACATCAACAACAAAACAGCAAGCAAGACTGTTTAAAGCTGCAATGGATGTGTGTAAGTGCAGACATAATTACCTTAATCCTCAGCCAATATGGGTTTTAAAACCAGTTAACTTAATTGCTTATTCAGTTTCTGTTTGTTGTGCAGTCATCTTGAAAAAAATTCAACAATAAGCAGTCTCTCTGCTCCACTCAAGTTCAAGCTTCATTAAGCACCCAGGAAAATGTGTGAAATTCTATCATAAATAATTTTCTTTTCCTGCTGTAGGAATTGCCTTTTGGAAAGCAAGACAAGAGGAGACAACACACGCATTTGTTGTTACTCTCTCCAGGTTGTGGTAGAGTTGGAAAGATGAGTTACTTTCAGAAAAGAAGTGCTTTTAGTGGGAACATCCAGTGATCAACGTGTAGTACTTCAGCCTGCTAAAGCTATGCTCTCACTCTCTGTCCCTCTCCACCTCTGTCCAAAACAGAGCCAAATCCTCCTGCGCTGAGGACTTTAAACTTTCGTAGGGGGCTGTTCAGGGCGTTTGCATCATTCCTGTCCACTGATCTGCTAGAACTCACAGACATGATGTTCAGTCATAATTAAGTCTGCCCAGATAGACTTTTCAGCAAACCTTCTGAACTGATACTGATGATAAAAGGATATGATTGCCCACCAGGCGAAACTATCTCTGGAGCATCTGAAATACCTTGCATGGGCCATCTGGCATTTTTGGGGCTTCTTTAAAGGCTGTGCATTCACACACAGTAGGTGACAGCATTTTTTATTTGCTTCATTGTATTGCCTCTCTGACTACTGGTTATTCCTTACTACTTTTCTACCTGATTTAAAACAAATGCGATTGCTTTTTTTGTAACTAGGCACTGGAATACAGGGCCTCATAGTCTGCTGTGAGCAGTGCTGGTGTCTATCCAAAGGAAATTCAGCGACGCAGGTTTATACAACAGAATTTGCACCCCTAGCTTCATCATATATTGAATTTTCCCTCTAGTGATTTTCTGTGGACACATTTTGCTAGAGTTTTGGGTGTTTTTAACAGTAAAAAGCTATCCAACAGACGTCTAAGTGTAGCTGATTTTTCCTCTCGTTATGAAAGAAAGACATGAGCACTATCATGTTTGTGTATTTGGACTTTTCTTTCTCTCTTTTAAAACAAATGTGTTTCTTTTATGCCCCATTGTATCCCACCTTTCTCTCTCCTGAGAGTGTTCCTCAAAAACTTGATGCTCATGGAGTGGAGCTGGAAGTGATGGCTAGAGCCAAGGATACTGTGAGCATATATTGAGGCAGTTTTCTTAGTAACTCTGTCAGGATATTGCAACGCTGGCCTGAAAACCACCTCAAACCTTGTCCAGCTCTGGTTTTTTGTTTCTCAGGTTGTCTCTGAGCAGACCTGATGAGTGTAGTGAGTTTTGTGATGGCTTTCTGATGTGTTACAGGATATATCTCCCAACTCTTGCCATCCACAACTGTTTTTCACTTATGATTTGAACCCAGCATCAGGATTTCTGTGTTAACCCACTGCAACACTGAACTGTAATGCATGCAAACTTAGAATAATACTGTTAAATGAGAGACTGACCTTTCTTTACTGCCAAATAGGTCTTAATTGCAGAGAATTTGATGTGATTAGATCTAGCTGACTCTGTGATCAATCTGCTGGTAGAGGGATGCTTTACATAGGGCTCCCAATGTATAATTGTCAAGAGAAGCCTTCTTTCATTCCAGAATGAGAGAAAATAAAATAGCACCTTGAAAAATACAGTAACTGTCTGTGAGCTAGGAATCCTACAGGCCTGGTCTTGAAACATTGCCATATGAACTGGATGTGTAATCCCCACTCACAACATCCACCTTGTCACTTATTTGTACAAAATATGCCTATTAGCCTTCCAAGGGCAAGATTTTAATCTCCCAGCATGGTATCTCCATTTTGAAAATGGGGATGAAATGAGGGATTAATCATACAGGGAAGGACAGATAGAAAGTGTTTGTGGGTACTATTTTTGGCCTAAAGAAGCCCACGAAGATTAACTACAAAGATCTCACTATACTCTTCTGTATGGAACCATTGATAATAAATATGACTGTACAGGACCAGTTTAATCCCAAATAAATCAGTGCATCCACACCAGTAGGATTGAATCAGCAGATATCTTTGACATAGAGTAACCAAATTAAAAAATAAATATGGGGACAGAGAGGTTTGCACCCTTTGGTCACATGACAGTGATCATGTAACCCAGTAAGGTGTCCCAGTCACATAACCTGATGAAGGTCTCAGGATGATGATACACCCCTTATATTGATTTATATCAGACACAGTCACCCATCTTAGATTACCTAACTAAATACACAGATAGAGGTCAGGGCTGGAGCATCTGTCCCTCTCTATCTCTCATTACATCATGAAAACAGAGGACAGGGAGAATCCCACATCCCATGTCCCAGTTTTAAAATCCTAAGGAAATTCCTTGGAATAGCAGGAAAGGGAAATTTTACATCATGATTCTCCCAGCCAAGTCAAGCTATCTTTTTAACTTACTGCTACTCTCCGAACAATTCTTTCTCTGAGTTATAGCTGAATATACCCCGCTGCAATCCCGGAGGCAGTGAGCTGTGGGAAATATTAAATGGGTACAGCTGCAACATACAGCAGTAAAGAGTGATTAAATCCTTCAGCTAATCCCTATCAGTGCTGGAACTGATGTTTCATGTAAGTCAGTTTGAAAGACAATGGGTAAGGCCCAGCCCCCTCAGATTCAGTGCATAAACATTATGGTTTGGCCAGCTTTCCAGTGAAAAATGTTGGCAAGTTTTGTTGGTGGTCTACCCTCTCTCTTTCCTTTTCTCCCCCCATTAAATACGTAAGTAAATGTTCAATAAAAGCAACATTGTTTAGCCTTCCTCTTCTTTCTGGAGTGGCAAGAACATTCAGCTTCACAGCCAGGTGAGACAGTATGTCGAGGACACCAGTGGACATTTTATTGCTTCTTGTGTGTTTTCTTATAATTATCTAAAATACTTTACGTGAACCCACACAAACCTCTCACTGAGGTTGTTACTCTCATGGTCAGGACTGAGCTGTAGTGGATGGAGCATTGGCGAGCCATTAGGGTGCTGCTGCCTGTGTCCTTGTGAAGGAGGTAACAGCAGGGATCCCAGAGAGTGTGTTTGCTGGCTGGTGTGAGGAGCAAACAGGCTTACAAGTCCCCTCGCTGTCTTTCCCCTGAGTTTGCAAGTGCATTTGCTTTAAGTTTGAGGTCTTCAGCAGTCAGAGAAAATACTCGGGGCTTAATTTTGCTCTCACTTATATCAGGGAGAAGGCTACTGTACTCAGCAGTTACAGTGCTCTCATACTGAAATAACCTGTTGGTCCTTCCTATCTTACACTGCTTGAGCAGGGTGACTCAGTGTCCTTGCTGGGATGATTAATGAGAGAGACAGAGAGAGATGTAGGGACTCAAACCATTCCCCTATCAATTCATTTGTGTGATACACATGAAGGATAGATTTTACCTTGATGTACTCACACACTCATGCACATCGGATAGGCAAGCTGTAAGACCTAAAATACATTGGCTTGACTGATATAGGCTGATTTGCAGTCAGTCCAGCAGAGTTTGGTCCAGTACATTTAATTGTGTGGACACTTGGTGTGTAAACAACAGTGCTGGTTCAGCTGCCAGTGTGGCTCAAGAACCAGTTAAAAATCGGTGGTACACTGGAGGAGATGCTGGGAGTGCTTGTGGAAATCAGACTAGCTCACCGAAAAAAAATCAAGATGATCTCCCTGTCACTGATGATGTTCATTCCCTATGCAAATTTTCTCTAAGGCATTCTGTGTCACTGAGCCTTACAAAAATATCTTGTTTATGACAGGCACCATATTGCTTCTAGCATCAGATTAAAATACTTTGCTGGAAAGCAACATGTTACACTGTCAATAAATGGAATACTTCTCAAATCCTTTCTGTTACACATGGTGCTTACTCGGTGTCAGTGAGATTGTGAATAGTGGTACAGTCTGACTCTGTGAGAAAAAAAAAAGGGTTGCAAGATCATACCCAGAAACAATAAATGCCCCAGGCATGAAGTAGAAACAGCTCTAGCCAGTACAAGTTTGTTTGCCAAGTGATCGTATCTCCCATGTTGGTTGTAGCAATTAAGTCTACTGAAACATGAAAACAAATCCATCCTCCACCCCCCTCCAGTTCTCCTCTCCGCAGCACACTATTACCGTAAGTTAAAAGTGGATTTTCTTTGGTCGCTGCTCCTAGGAAGGAATATTAAATCTCACAGTCTAGGCTTTAAATCAGTTTCTAATGGGATGAGAGCTAATGTGGGGAGGGCAGATGAGATTATTCCACCTCTATTTTCCCATGAAGCTCCACAAGCTGACATGATGACATGGGCTACCGTTGGAAGTAAGCTACTAGATTAGTTTGACCCCAGGTCTCATTCGGTATGGTAGCTCTTATAGTCCTATGTTAAACTCTATAACGTATATGCTGCTATCAGATTGCTTTTTACAGCTTGCTCTGGCCCACTCCTCTTGATGATGTGTGTGGGAAGCCAAGCAAAACGTTCCATTAGTGTTTAAAAGGAGAATTTGAGATATATTTTTCAGTTGATGCTGTAGGATTTATGATGTGTATAGTGCAGAAATAATTTTACTGGACTAGAATCATGTTATGTATTAATGAATTACCAGGATATGAGTCAGCCTTGGAATAGTTTGAGCAGGAAGGTAGCATTCTTCTACAAACAATAATCTGTTGATAAATAGCGCTGAAAGCTGTAATTCAATAGGAATTGTTTTTGAAGAGAACCAGAAAATGACTGTATGTATGTATATGTTCTCCACTATTGTAGTGGTGCACATTGAGATAATGCCCTATTACTGCCTCAATCATGTAATCACATTGATTGAGGTCAGATATCCTTCACACTAAGTGCTATACAGAATTACAATAAAATGGCAAACCTATCCCAAAGGTTCAGTAGGGTTTCATTTTCCTGTGCTTACATCTACCCTTCTGGGTCATTTAAAAGTGCCATGTTTTGTTTATTTTTTCCTAATGAGAATAAGAGCCTAACCTATTGAAGCAAAGGCTTGTGATTTTCTTCCAGTAGCCATGTTCTGAACTGCTACTACTTGTTTTGATAACTTGGAGATGACGCTTTAGCTGGGACAGGAACAAAAACCTAAGGTCAGATATTAAGAGGCGGTGGAATGGAGGAGTATGTTCTGGGGCTTTGCTGGATGGAGCTTTTTTTGGTGCATATTTGCAAAACATACCTGTTAGTGTTTTTGGAGGGATACCTGCCATTTCTTGACTCCATGAAGGCTGGGCAGAGCTTTTAAGCAAGCCTTTGAAGCAGAGCCAGAGAATAGCAATGCTCGTGTGTATTCAGTGGCCACTGACTTCAGCAAGAGCTTGAAGTAATCTGGAAGTGCACAGTCGGGTCCACAGGAGGTGAAACAAAGCGCTGCACTTGATGTTTCAGTTGAAAACTGAAACTGTGTTGTTGTACTTGCTCTTTCAGCACCATCAAATAACACTAGACACATTTTCACCCAGACTAGTTCCTTGTTCCTTCAAGAAGCTTCACGAGCAGCTCCTACTAAAAGGTGATGGAGACAAACACCTTAGCAAGGAGAACAGTTTCCTCTTTTTAGAAATATGTCTAAAAATCAAATGTATAGCAGGATAGAGGGAATATTTCTTGCTTGATACAGAGAGGGTAAAGCCTTTTTTATGTTGTCTCTTCAGACTGTTAAGCTGCTCTTACAAAGTTGCAGTGTAAATAGTGGCTTCAGCAGAGTGAAGACTACTAAACATGTTTATGTTTGTAGGAAAACAAATAAACCTGTCTGAAGTTTCTTTTAATGCACTTCTGCTCTTGATATATGGCTTCTCCCACCCCAAGCACTTGAAGTAGTAGCACAGTTTATTGCCATAATAGCAGTAGATAGCTTAACCTGCCTTTGCCTTGGAAAGTGATTGATTTTGGAAAAGAATACATGTTTGCTTATAAAATCTTGGCAATGTTTTGATGAAAGTACTTTGTTTTCTTTAAAAACATTGGGAAAGTTTTGACTTTAATTGCATTTTAGATTGTCCTAGAAAAACAATGGCAAGAAGATAAACATAATAGGTGCCAAAGCCAATTGCCTCCCACTGGGTTCCTCAGATTGATTGAGGAACCTGAGCACAACAGAGCCCTCATGTAATGGAGGGAGGTGGGTGGGGTGGGAAAGATCTTGGACAGGTAATCATAGACCAGGAGCAAGGGTAATGTCTGGGTAGCCTACAGACAATCTAAGCATTCTCACAACTTCAGTGTCCAATTTCAAGATCTTCATCACACAGAAGCTTAGCCTTTTGCCTTTACTGTCTCTGTATCTCTTTTTCTTTCATCTCGTATCACAGCAGATTCAGCCCTCAAAGCTTGGAGGCCATTGTGTTCCTGCTAAGTGATTGTGTCCAATTGTCCCACACAGAAGTATCCACACAAGCAAGTTGGCTCAAAGGATCTTTATTCTCATGCCATCAATAATTTTGTTTCAAAATCTTGTGTCAAAGACAAGCTGTACTTAATGTGGGGAGGCTACGAAGCAAAGGAAGAATGTCAGATATGCACTGATGATGGTGGTCCCCCATATCTGTCCAGCAGTGTGTTTGCTAGCACATGTGTTGCACAGACTGATCAGCAAAGTGCTCATACAGGGCACTGAGAAGAGCTGTCATCCAAGAGCTACCCATCCTGATGCCCACAGTGCTACAACTTTGTTGTTGATAGCATGCGTAACAGATTTGACTTGTGACCATCAACTGTAGTTGCACTTTCGTTTTCCAGGCTAAGCATTTGGAGGTACAGTTTTAAATCAGTCTCATTTATCACAGCGATGTTGACCTTTCTCTGATTTGCCATCACTGAAAGGTTGCAAGTGTACTTAGACTTTCTTTGGCATGTGGCCTTTTACCAAGCAGTTCCAGCCATTCCTGATCCGGTAGTGGGTAGATTTTGTATCTCTTAGGAAAAAAAAAATTGAAAAGTGATCTGTGAAAATGCTTAGCTCAGCTCATTTTCTATTGATTTATAAAAATAATAGGTTCTAAAAATGAACAATACTGTTAAATGTACTTAGAGTTTTTCTTTTTTTTTTTGTACTATTAGCCCTGGCTGTATTTGGAATATAGTGGTGATTTACTCAGGTTCATACCCCTATAGTGATACATTTTCCCTTTAGAAATGCTTTTAAAAATTGTTATTCATGAGTTTAACAATAAGGAGAAAAAGTAAGATGAGAGCAACTGCCGTGAGTTTATGGTGAGGCTAAATGTGACGCGTTCGATAGTGAAAAACGGGAATGATTTGAAATCTTCCTTTCCAAATGCCTTTATAGAACAACCACCTTGGCTCCCCTTGTGTCTGTGACCTTAGGCAAACTTACTAATTTTATACCATTGTCTATACATATTAGTAGGTTTTTTTCATGTTCCATAAAAGACCCAGCAAACTTTCTTACCTGCAAAAAGAATTCCTTTCTTTTTTTAACTTCTCTATTTGAAAGTATCTGCAGAGCTGATGTTTGGTGATTGGCACATCTTGCTGCAAACCCTCTGGAGAGACTTCCTGGGCTGAGGATTCCTCTCTGATCCTTTCCCCTCTCTGAGAGCAGATGGGGATCCCTGAAGTTTCTTCTCTTGCAGTATATGAATAGTCAATCTGAGGGTGTCTAGAGGGTGTCTGTACAAAGAGGATGCACAGAGTGTGTCACAAGGCCAGATGTATGGGCGCCTCGGAGTGCAGGCCTGCAGGATGTGATCCATCCTCAGCCACAGCACAGATCTGTGGCCTCTCCCCAGCTCCAGAAGCTCACACTTCCAGTGCTGCTGGTCATTAAATTGAACACCAGGTTGACTAAGGTTAACTGTCAAGTGATTTCACAAACTAGAGGAGAAGCCATGGCAAGGTTGGTTGAAATATAGTCAGGGACATCAGGGAGCATTAGGCTAGGGAGCATTCTAGATATGTTTCCTGATGTGAGTGATGAAGTGTCTGCATAGAAGAAACAAGCTTACCTCATTAGACATGAAATGCACTGCTCTTCCCTGACACTCAGAAAGCCACAGGACCTAACAGTGATTTTCTCATTCCTCTCTCTATTAGGACAGCTGACCAAATTCAGAATTGTTGAGCAGTTCAGCTTAGCTGAAGAAATGGAAGAAGAGGGAAGCTTGGCTTGGCACTTAGGAGGACAGGCACCTTTTCCTCCTCAGCAGTCACATGGGCAAAAGCTGCCACTGCTGTTCCCCAGCTCACCCTGCGCTACTGAGATTTAGCACATACTTTTGCACAACCATGTTTAAAGTATTAGAAGAAACGATTATCTGCCAAAACTGAATTTATCAGTTAGTCCTCTACCGTTATTCTGTTTTTTAGTTTGATGCTGCTTACAAAAAAAAAAAAGTGGTGGTGAGGTGCTTCAGGGAATAATGTTGGAAATCTTTTTCTTTACCCAACAGCAGAGAAATAATAATGTAATAATAGTAGTAGTGATGATGATTATGATGTATTTCATTATAGAAATGTAAAAAACATTGGGCCAAATCCCAGCAACTATAGTCAAAGATACCCCCAAAGACCCCAAAGTTAGCTGCCAATATTTGCCTGGCTGAAATTGCCAAATTCTGCAGTTTCCATCCAAACCCATCAATCTTCCCAACCCCTCTGGCAAAGCTTTTGGTGATCCACAAGCAAGCGAATAGTTCCATGGCTGCTGCATAGGACAGAACAAAACCATACTCAGTGACTGGGAGCAGAATTGGCTCTGCAGTGCTGACAGGAAGAGGAATGTATGGTGGTCAGTTGACTTGGCACATGTGTTAAAGGGAACACATAGGGAATAGGTATTTACTGCATTAAGATGTCATTCTGCAGCCACATTTCTGCAGGCTCTGAGGAAGCCCCGAGGGAAGCTTGTGGAAAAGAATGAGCTTGTGGATTCTGTGTGGAAAAAAATTAAATAGTGAATTTTTGAAAGAAACTAAAAAGAGAAGGAAAAATTAATTTGTTGGTACATTGAGATCACATAAAACTCCCTTGGAAGAGTTCCTAAAGAAAGGATTGTATTTACTCTGGAGAGGGAGCAAACAGTTTAGGCCTGCAATTTCATTGCCAAGTCTCATTTTTTAACCTGCTTTCCTTCTGTTTTCAAATCCCAGAGATAGCACAGTGGTTCTCAGAAAGTGCAACGGGTCTCTTTCAATAAGGTCTGATAGAAGAGATAAAGAAAATGAGCTGCCATTTGCCCTTAAGGTTCTTCCCAACAGCAGTTCCCTTTGCTGTAACTTGTGGGTAAACAGTGGGGAACCGGTTGCTCTCATGTTAACGAGGGTGCTGAATTTGCTGGGGTAAGAGTTGTGCCCTTCGTGCACATCATCGAAGAAGGATCTGACTACTGCAGTTCCTCCAGCCACTGAATGGGCCAATGAAAGATTACTGTCTTCTGAACTGAGCTGCTTCAGTGCTAGGAATTAATGGAGCCAGCCAGCCCAAGGGAACTACTTAGTTGAAATCCCTCTTTCTTGTGTATAACTTCAGACCCAGTAAAATGATATGAGAAATTTGTCAAGAGGTACCTGCTAATTCCTGGAAGGATCAGGTATGCATTACACCCTTTTAAAAGAAATTATTCAGCCTTTGCCAAATTTAGCAATTAAAAAGGATCCCACTAATTTGAACCCTAAAAATTAAACTGATGGAGAAGACTAAGAGATCAGTCCAGGAAAACACCTAGACAATCCTTTCTGGAACAGAGATGCTTTAGGAGGTTACCAAGCAAAATACTAGAGACTGCTTTAGTGCAGGAGGTCAAACAGAGTAAGTATGGTCATCTTGCTGGCATTAAATATACACGCTTTGTCAAAATAAACATCCAGTTTCTATGGATGCTAGGACTTGGAAGATACCATTCAACTTCAGAGGTGTGAGAACACACAGAGAAAAAGTGATGTCCAGATATTCCTTAGAGCAAAATAAGAGTATCTAAAATCATCAGACCATAATGATTAACAACAGAGGCAACTGTGATTCCCTAAACTGCACTTGCACCACAACTATTGAGTGTTAATGCTGCATTTAGTACTGTATGAAGTCAGAGGAAGCCATGGCCTCTTTTAAGTGTGCTCAGCAGTTTGACAGCTGTAGGAACAGAGGTTTTGGGTTATTGAACTTAGTACAGGTACAGGTAGGCTGGGAGGAAGATGAAGACAGGCTGTTTCCAGGATCTGAATATACTGAATAAAAACATGCAGACATAAAAGGATACTGAGGCTGTGAGGCAGAACTAGGTAGATGGTACCACTAATGGTCTTCAGTACAGCTGTAGATTGGAAGGGATAGACTTCCCATTCCAGGTGTTGCATTCCACACTGGATTAAACGAGGGGGAACTGTGGCCTAGTTGCATCTTCCAGGGCATTTGGCTGTTTGGCAGAACACTTCTTGCTTAGGGAGTCTGGAAGAGCTGGAAGGCTCAAGGTCCTAACTGCTGTGGCACAAGCTCAGGCTTCTAAGTAGCTTGAAAGAAAGCAGCCTCTACAGTGTGTTGAACCCAGAGGAAGGAATGTGCCATAATTACTGAAGTCCATGTTAAGCCACTGCCATGCCAGAAAGTGTCACCCTTTGAGGCAGCAAGTACTTTCTGTGGGTTGTAGAGCAGAAGAAAAATTGGGCCCAAATTCTTCCCATGGGAATGTGACTGGAGGCATGTCTGTATTGGCTCTGGTGCCACTGCAAGTCCTCACTGTTTTCCGTGGTTCCCCTGTGGATTGCAAGATGGACTTGCTTTGTAGCATTACCACCTAAATCTGCTGCTAGACATCAGAGACATGCTGTTTGGTACAAGTGAATCAACCGTACAATTAAATGCTTCGTGTGATCTGGGGAAACTAGATCAGCTCTCATTTGCTACAAAGCAAATTTCTGTTCCTGAACTGAACCACGGCAGCATGTTTAAATAATGCACAGAACAGTGCCTTACCTGCATTAGAGTGAGGAGAACTAAATCTGCAAAGTTTGTCAGGGACTCCTACCATGTGCTTATCCCTGAAAGTGAGTAATAGTAATTTCATTTTCTACTGCTAAACCCTTGAAATACCTCCTCTGTGGGATGCTTACATAATAAGTCACAGGTTTCTAATTATTTATTGCTTCTGTCTCAAGTATATTTTCCAGGTTTCTTTTGCAGTTATATACATTTATTTGTTTTAGTACCACTTTGCATTCTAAGAACAAATCATCTCTAATAAAAAGCACATTTCCCTGTGAGCAGAGTTAATTTCCTTCAGAAGTCTTTCACTCCCTGATTAGTGTGTTACATTTGGTCTTCGCTAATCATGTAGTTAACTGTGAGCAATAAAGTTCTTAAATAAATAAATGCTCTGGTCTAAGTCAACATTAGTCATAATGGACAGTTTCCCACTTAAATTTCTGAAATACAAGATGTGACTGTGCTACTTAGGCACTTACATTCACATTAAAAGTATAGCAATTAATACCAGATCTGGTTTTTCTGCAGGTCATTAGTGTGTTATTAACAATTAAGTCTCAGCAACAAGTTGACTTGATTGCAAGTCAGTAATGCAGTGGGAAGTCTAAATGGGTGTGGTTTTTCAATTACTTTTAAAGGTTTGGGGTTATAGCTTTTTCTTTTTCCCTTTCCCCATTGTGTTAGCCTGCTCCAGCAGCACTCAGTGGGAAGGTAATGAAGTAGAAGGTTTGTACATTACTACATCTCTCCGTGCTTCCTTTTCATTGGTTTTACTATTTTGAAAACAGACTTTGAAACATAAGGAGAAGTTAGCCATAAGCCATTCCTTCTGGTCAGTGTTGGATGTGTATTAGAGTGTTACGTTCTCAGATGGAGGATGCATTTTTACTAACTGTGAACAGGGGGAAGTCACTGCGGATCAGAAAACGTGAGCTGTGGTGGAAACCCCATCATATGGCTGCTGTAGCAAAATAATACCTTTCCCAATACTGAATTTAAACCTGCATTTGTAGGAGAACATGGCTTGAATCATGACTCCCTGTGGTCCAACAACCACTCAGATTAAGATATGTGGTTTCCCTAATGTCTGTCAAATATTGTTGGAAACCACGCTGGCTAGGCTGTAAGGTGAACAACATTACATGGGTGGTATCAGCTCCCTGCAGAAATCAGAGGGGAGGGGGAGGAAGACAGAAAATAACTTTCAGCCAAAATACATATGAAAAAGCATTAATGTTTATTTTAAAAACATCATGTAACACTTCTTTAGAGTTTCTATGTATGTGTGCTTAATGAATGAGAAAAAGGAAAGGCTCTGTTTCTCAGAGGAGCCGATGACTTGGAAGCTGAGACATATGAACACAAAATGCTCTGACAGCCCTTGAGTTTGGCTTGTGTGCACGATCAGTTGAGTGGAGTACTCCACACTGAGTCCACATTTGGCTTGGGGTTAAAAATAAACCAAGCGTGTGTGAGATGGACAAAATAAAAGTATGTATTGTGAACTTTCTGCATTAAGAGAATGTGGCCATGTTAGGAGATACTGAGCAGTGGCTTTGCTGTGTGGTGGGACACCTGGGCCATCGCTTCCAGCCTGGGATCAAACACTACTAACTCATGAATCTGAAAACCCCAGATTCCCTTCTCTGTGTGTTCTTCACAGCAGCCTGGGAAGCAGTTGTGAGACAGATAAATCTTTGCTTCCAAAATGAAGGTACACTTCAGCTGATTGGAAGTCTGTGGAGTTATGACTGTGCTAGCACTTCTATTGCTGTGATGTTGTGACTGGTTTTGACTGAAGTGATCTACCAGCATTCAGGGCTTCATGAGCTGCTTCTGCTGATGTGGTAATAGAGATAGGTTTTTCCTTTTACTTTCTATTTCTAAGCAAAAAGTATTTATTTTCTACTTTATTTCTGTTTGAAATAATATATTTAAATGTAATGTATGTATTTTGCATATATGCAGTGATCAAGTATATACTTTGTCTTGCCTTACTGAACACAGACAAATCAATTATTAGATTGGCTCTTTGCTTACAGTGTCCAGAGTCATCAGTCTGCACTCCATCCCAAATCCCTGTTATAGCTGTTACTGATTGTCTTTGAGCCCTTCCTGTCTTGTTCTCTGTAGCACAAATAGCACTATCAAATAGCAGTGATCTCCCCTTGCCATGTTTATTTTCAGACCACATGAAAAATACTCCAAGCAGCAAGACCAAACTCCTATTTAGTCATCATATGTGGCCTGGGTTTTGGAATGAGGCTCCCAGTTCCATAAATTAACCTAATTGCTTAATGTATGTCACAGAAAAGCTGTCATGATGAACATTAGTTTTTTTCTAACTGATTTCTTCACTTGTTATTAATATTAACAAACAAAATGATATTAAGGAAAAAGGAGAAGGGAAACTCCTTAATTTTGCAGTAAATTGTTAATGTGAGCTTGGGCAAACTGGGCATTGAACTGTTCAGCTTTTTACCCACAACCCCCAAATCACACGTGGACCTCTGTGCGAGTGAATTTTGCAGATGTACCTTCTGTCAAGGAGTCATAGCTGCTTCTACATCAGCTTGCAGTCCTCAAAACATCTCTAAATCCAGTACTATTTACCAGCCTAACCTTACCCATGTATGTTTAGTGTTCAGCCGCTTGCTTGCAATGAAAGATTGCAATGTAATATTCTGCATTACACTTGAATTTCCTCATCATTGGTTTCTTTTAATTACCCTGAAATTTATTCTAGAGAACAAAGCAATGACAATCAGGGATACAAGGCACTGCATTTGAGGACTGGCAACAGAGTAGAGAAAGGAGCCTTTCACTTCAGAGCTGCTGGTAGGAATCCAGTTCAGTTTCAGACTTAGCAAAAATCATTACTGTTTGATGGCTTCTGGGTGCCCTGTGCTCTATGTCCACAAATGAGTCCGTGTCCACATCACACAAACCACTGGAACAATTAGTGCTACTGTAATTGGGAGTCTACTGGCAGCATCAGTGGAAAGGGTAGGGACTTGAATGAGCATGGAAAATGAGCTGCTTTCTCTCTGCTCACTCAGGTCACCTTTGGAACACGTCTGTGTGAGGAAGCTGTAAGAAATCTGCTGTAAGAAATTTGATCTGTAGTAGCTCCCTTCTGGAGATAGATAGAAGACTTTACTTTCCAGTACTGACACCCACTAATAATCATTATATTCAAGAAAACTAAAGGTCATTATGGGATCATTTAATGTGTGAAAGCATGAACTGAAAAAAAAAGCTAAGGATGATTGAAAAATCAACAATAAAATCCAAATGCTGACTTGAAATAATAGAAACAGAGGCAAACAAATATTACCAAGCATGACGGCCATTGACAACAATTACTTCCCTCAAGCACAGGGAAATCCTGCTCTTTTATTAAACCATTGAACAATCTCTTCGAGTTTAATCCCTTCTAGGCAAAAATAAGAGTGCTTCCACTGTTCAAACATTCTGTTTGGAGATGAGAATGTGCGTTGATAGAAGAGATGCTGGACTTTATTCAGCCTGAGATGATGCTTTGATGTCATGGAAACAGTGATTGGAAGGAGAGCTGTCAGCAGCACAGGATGCCACAGAGTGCCTTTAGAGAGGGCTGGGACTGCCAGTGCGAACATGAATCGGTGGAGCTTGGAAGGCACCTCTGGAGGTCATCTGCTCCAGCCCCTAAACTTGGCACTTCCACTGAGTCGTCTGCTGTGAAGCAGGGAGGTCCTCATCTTGGAATTTATATGGTACCATTAGTAATCCTTAAAAAAAGTGCCTCTGGCAGGAAACTAATCACGTACTACCAGAGGTTAACTGAGCCCCACAGTTCCCGTAAGCTTCAAACAGCTAAACTGTGAAGGCATCTCTTAACGTGCTGAAGTGACACAGTCGCATATGCTGATTACAGTGGTGAACGCGATGCGAATTTTTGACTAAGTGAAAGTAAAAAGAATGTGTTGATGTCAAATAAGTGCATTAGCAAATCTGCAGTGTTCTGAGACAGCTTGGACTATTTGTGAATTCCTGCCAAATTCAACTGAGAATAGAAACTTCAACCTCAAGTCGAAGTTTTCCACTGCCGTTCCTTGAAAACTAAACATTTTGACTTTTCACGTTAAAGCAGTTCAAAAACTTCATTTAAATAACTTTAAATCCTTATAAGAGCACCTCAGACCCAGAAAGTTATTTATTTTGGTGTGTGGGAGGGGGAAAACTCAGAGCAAGCCAGTGCAAAAAATGTGTGTGTGTTTCTGAGTGTGTTTGGGGAGGGGATTGTGTGACCATAAAACTCAAAGAGAAATTATTTGTTCTCAGTTCTCTAGCTGTAATCTGCCACATCTCTGCTTTTGTATTTTTGTTCTCCTCTTCATTAGATAATGCTACCAGACTGTGCAGTGGTGTTTGTTCAGAGGAGACAAGATTTAGATACCTATGTTCATTCCCATTTGTGTGATAAGCAGGATTTGAAACTCAGGGATGTGAAGGTGAAACCAGAAGTAACTCCCTGCTCCTCGGTCTCTTGCAAGGCATACCTGTGTCGTGAGGGTGGTGGGAAATAAGGGCATCCTTTTGGGGTTACTGTTGAGAACTATTATGGAGCACCACAAAGGTGTAAGGGCCAGCTTGAAAGTTTCTGGAAGCCAGAAGATAACAGCACCTAGAACACAGAATTCAGAGTTTCAGAAAAATTAGAAGTGTGAGAGGATTTCAGCATCCCGTATCACACCACTGGTTTCTTTCAGTGAAGAGTATGTGGTGCATATTTTTCCCCTTTTCTATGGCCAGTGCTGAATTCCTCAGGGGACTGGTGATTCTGCAGATAGGGTGCTGCAGAAAGCTCGGTCCCCCTGGCAGTGCCTGGCCCTGCTGTCCACAGACAAGGAGGGGAGGGAGCTGAGGAGCTTGGTGTTACGCAAGGAAAAATCTGCACGGAGGCTTTCCGGGTTCCATCAGCCAAAGCAAGATGCTGAATTCAGCAGAGGTTGAATTTAAGAGAACAGCAGCAGGAGGTGGGATGAGAGGTTTAAATAGTTAAAAAGCTTTTAATAGCAGTCTTTGTGTTATAATGGAAGCGTTTGTTTCAGCGTTTCTGCCAGCCAGTGTTAAGCAGTATAAGTTTATGAGTGGCTGATATTTCGTGTAATAGAAATGCATTTGTCTGTTGGGAGTGCCTGTTGGCAAACACATGACTGGCCGGTCATCTGTGATATTATTAGGCAGATTGTTGTTTCCATGGGCAAAGAGGGATAGGCATCCTTCTTAATGTGAAGAAAAATCTGTAAAGGCCTAAGCCATAATATGTAACAACACAGAGATACGTGAGAAAGCAAAGCATAAACCCCGTTGACTACAACAGCACAGAATAAGATCACTCTTGAGAAACAGAAAATTATTTTTGCAAAAGAACCTTCCAAAGTAAGTCAGGGGTCAGAAAATTAACTGCTTTTGTAAATGTCCTGCAATACCATTTAGTGAATAAGTTTACACATGAATGAAACCATGATGTATGATTTGGCTTCTTACACATTAGAAATCTTTTACAACTGTAACTGCAGTGTTCATTCCCAAATGATTCAGATTTATTTAGAGAAAACTGAAGCAATTTGCCATTTGTGTGTATTCAAAAGGTGCTTATTTCCAAGACTATAAAGGAAAGCTTAAAAAGAAGTTACTTTCAGAACTCAAATAATGATATTTTAAAATGCATTGGAAAATGCATTAAAATGAAATAGATGTAAAAAAGAGAAAATTTCAGTTGTCCTTTTTTGTGCTACTTGATCATAAGAAGTGATTGTGGTGCACACACAAAACCAGAGAGCACAGATTTTTGTTCATCGTGTTCTTCGTTTTATGGTATGCGTTGCCTGAACTGTTGCTGTCCACATTGTGAATTCTCTTTTCTGTGAGTGTTTTGAAATGCTTAAAACTGGAAATCATACAAAATACAGCCGGTTACAGCATTCTAAATTTGTGAATGAACTCTCACACAGATTTTGGGTTTCTATACACATACACAAAATCTTTATTTTATCATTCTTGAAGTGAATTCTTTGCATTTATAATAGCAGGATGAGACCTAGACTGTTTCATTAAACTTCAAAATTATGTAAGCATTACTTGAATTTAGGGATTGGGTAGCACACCTTTAAGTATTGGTGAATTTCCACATCAATATGGAAGTCCAAGTTATATATAGTAATGGTGCTCTCAGGCTGTGTTCTTAATAAGCAACTCTAGAAAGTGTGCAAACTGTTAAAGGAGTACTGTTCCATTCATTTATACCTCAGAAATATTAGAGGAATGTGATTTTTGTTGAAATTACCACTCTTAATGATATTACAGTACTTTTTTCTGACCTTTTAACAGAAAAAAGTACACACTGAAGAGGATTCTAGGAAAACCAATTGTCTGAGGATGAAAATCACTCAAAAGTGCTGTTATTTTGCACGTTACCTTTAATGTAGTGGTTTTCAAGCACTGATGACTGCTGTCAAATAAACAACTATGTCACCCAGCTCAGCAAAACCTTTGTACTGTCTTCGAAACAGTGTGTTGTTAATTGCTTTCTTCCTAGGCTGCAGGATGGCAGAGACTATGTAAATAAGGGGTTCACATTAGTGAGCAGTGATAATTAGAGATGCCTGACTTTCTTAAGGGCAAGAGGTCAGATTTTCTTGAATTAGGTAGAATGCGGACTTTGGACTAAGATTTCCTGTGTCTTAGGTGCAGTCTGTCCACTCCCGATACCCGCTTCTTCTCAGACGCTATTTTGCTTATGCCCCTTGTAGCTGTGCAGCTGTGGGCAGAGTCTGGCCTAGGCAGAGCAGAAGGCTCCGAAGCGACTTCCTTTTCTTGTGGGCAAGATGTCAGAATAATGGTCAGTGAAAGGAGGAATGATTTGATTCAACCCAAAACTGTTTTCTCATCGTGCTGCTTACCCCCCAAAACCTTAATAACCCCACAGCCCTGCTGGGAAAATATGATCAGAAGTTAAAGGTTGCCATCTAATGGTGAGCCTATATAATACGGCCTTCATGTTTTGTCTTAAATGAGCTTGTCTTACCTTTCTCCATGTACCTGCAAGTCCTTTCTTTATAAGGCACTAGAGGAATGAGACTGATGTGTTATTCAGATTTTACCCGAGGTGGTATCTGCTGGTTTATCAGTAACAAGGTGTTGCAACTGAATGTGAAAATCCAGCCTTTCAGTTTAACCGAATTCTAATTTCTTCATGTTTTTTTCTGTGAACGTAGATATAGATGAGTGCTCCTTTGAAAGGACCTGTGATCACACCTGCATCAACTACCCTGGAAGCTTTGAATGTCTCTGCTATAAAGGCTACACCTTGTATGGACTGACACACTGTGGAGGTTTGGAAACTGAGTTTTGCTTATCTGCTTGCTTGTTTGCTTTGTGAACTGCTTACCGAGCCACACATTTTTTTAGCTGGTTTTAGAACTGAAAAAGATAATCCAATAAAGTTAAAATAAAGCTAAAATAACATGACCTAGGTGTGACTAAAATTTCAGCATCTCAAATTTGTCAAAGCATGCCCAGAAGAACAGAAATAAAAAACAATGGCCACGCATTTTTGTGATGCTGGAACGTAGCAGGCTCGGTGTAGAGGAGAAGCCTGCAGCTGGGACGCTTGCATCCACTGCTGTGGGGCTGCAGCTCCTCTTCCATGAGCATCACAGGGCAGCCTCGTGGCTGAGGTTCATCCCACTGTACAGGGTAAGCTTCCTTACAGAGTGTACCAATCAGTACTTCTGCAGGAGTGAGGTTAGTCACAACTGTATTTAGAGAAGGAAGGCTTCGAATGATGGGCAACAGAGAGAATAGGAGAAGGATGTCAGTTTGACAAAGTTTACAAATTTTGGCTCTGTTGGTGTTTGTCCTTAACAGGCTGTGACATAAAACCACCTGTGAAACTCATAATGAAAGGCTGTGGGATACCTTCCTCCCATCTTCTGCAGAGCTACTTCGGCTCTTCAGCCTTTTTGGTATAGCTGAAAAGAATTGGTGCTTATCCAGTTTATCCAGGAGAGGGCTATTTCTAAAGTACATCGTAAGTCTATTAATGACCAAATTAGAGGTTCAGCTTCTATTTGATCAAAGCAAGAGAATTTCACGTCACTCAGATTAAGTCCAGTATTTGTCAGGGGTATCACAGTATGAGGCTGCCTGCCATCAGCCTGGATAACAGCCCCCAGGTATTGCTGTGGTCCATTGCCTGAACATTTAAGAAGTGGGGTAAGATTGTGTTCAGACCCCTGGGCAAAGGAGTCCAAAGGGGTTTTTTTTGAAGGATTTATTAAGTATATTAAATCCAAATTATGCTTTTAACTAATCAGGTCAGCATTACACAAACAAAAGTGGAAAGAGAAAATCATAATAAAACCTGAAAGCCCTGAATCTAAATTATTTGTTAGAAAATACTGACACAAAAGAAACTCTGTGTTGTTATTAAATGTAAAACTAAATGCTTTTGTTTAGTTAAAAGGTGGTTGATAGTTAATTATTTGTTACATTATTCAAGATACAAACTTAGTAAAGCTTGCATCATATTAGAAAAAAGAGCCCTGACTTTAAATCCACAAAAGCCATGTATCAGGCCAGGTTCTGCTTGGAGTCAGACTTAGCTTGGGGAAAGCATGCTAGAGGAATTGCAGAGTCAGGCCCTAACAGCTCTTAATTTGTGGAGTGGGCATTGTGGCACATATAGTATGCAAGAGTTATCCTCTATGTATTCCTAAGTAAATTGTGCTACAGACTGAGCCAAAAAGCTAACAAAGTCTTGTGTTATTTGCATTGCCATGTGGTTTGATTTGTGCCATACGAAGTGATATATCAGAAACAGATGCTAACCCCTCCCTTCTGTCCGAGAGCTGTAGGGTTAATGTGAGACACACTACTAATGATAACTCTGCCTGGAGAAAGGTGTAGGTGGTGTATGCTGGTATCTCTTGTACAGAGCTAGAGCAGGATAAATATCAAATGAATTCACTGTATAGTGCAGGCAGAAAGAGAAATGGGAATTCATCTAAGGAATGAGCTTGGCAAAAAAACTCCACTTGAGGACAGTTCTGAAAGGAGAATCAGAGTCTGAAAGTTTTGGGGACCAGTGTGGAATGCTGAGAGACTGATCTTCAGGTAATTCCTAACAACTTAATGTATGTATTAATTTAGGGAAAGCCTCAAAATCTGGGGTTCAACCTCAGTTCTTAAATAATCTTCAACCTCAGTTAAGCTTCAGTTTTTTAAATAAGTAGGACCAAAACTCTAACTGGAAATACTCAGTGCTGAACTTGGTAAAAACATAACCTGAACCAAACCTCCTGGTTTTTTCTGTAATGGGCAGACCAAAAATCACAGCTCTGAATACAGTGGAACAACTAACTTAACCTGGCTGCCATCCATGTGACACCGAGCAGAAGTCAAAACCAGGGAGAAATGAGAACCTTCAGAAACATTGGTGCAAGCTTGCCTCTTAGTAAGCTTTCTCTCCATCTTGCTTCCCCTCCACTAGCAATTAATAAACCATGTGGCAATGTCCTTGTTCTGGGCCTTCCATGCTGAGGGACAACCCTTGTTGCTCTCTCTGAGATCCTTTTCATGGCATCATTTGTAGTAAAAGTCATGTGTCATAAGGGAATCTTTTAGAAAGACAGTGCTAGCACTTCCACCACCTGCTTATGTAAAACCCTATTTGCAGTCTATACTGGCTCCTTAAAATGACCTTAGGGAAGTCAGTAGAAGTTGCAGGACTGTTTCAATGCCTTTGGGAATTCGGCTGCCTCTTCAAGAGCTTGGTTCCTGGACTGAAGAGCTGGCAAGAGCTGGGGTTTGAACGGTTTGATGAGAGCTCAGCGGCAGGAGCACTGTGGACTAAATGTGTGTTCCCAAATAAGGGTTCACAAGTACATCCCACTCAGCATAAGCCTGACTACCATGTACAAAATTTCCCAGAAAAAGTTTTTTTTGGGAATTATCTCCCTTGTCAGTTTTTGGAACTACTCGACCGGGACCTCCAGAAGTCCTGACTCTGACCCAAAAATCCTTATGTTATCTAGAAACATGCCTGTCCTATTAGGATGTCTTTCTCAGTTTCTTTTATGCATGTACTTTGCATTTAGATTTTTTTCTTAACCACCCAGCCTAAAATCTTGCCTCAGAAAAAAAAAGCTGTTTCTGGATTCCAGAAGCTGGCCTGGTAAATACTTCCATGATCCCACCAAGTGCCCCAGGACACCAGAGGAAAACCTGGCTAGTATGTATGGGCCTGCATTTGTTAACTAGTACAGAGCCCAAGTGTGTGCTTGAACCCAATCCCTCACCAGCCCTACCTCTTACCTGCACCTCACCCTCTTGCTTCAGATGAGGTCACTGGATTCCAAAACTGGGGCTTCAGGAGCACTGGCTTGAACTCAGACTGTGTTCCTGCAAACCACATAGATTCACACAGCGCCAAGTACATGGCAATGAGAGTCCAAGCCTGAGCTCAGGTGTGGTTTGGAAAGGCTGTTAGACACTCAAACCTGTGAGCATTTATGGCCAGATCTCCTTTAGAAACACAGTAAGTAACAATTTTCCTTCTACAGCTAGATTTTTAAGTCTATCATTAAGCCAGAGTATTAGCAATTCAGTATATCCCATGCTGATTTGGTGTCATTCTAGCTCATTTGGGCATATGTCAAATGGCCCAACCTGTGTGCCTTGTGGAAGTCTACTAGCAGGAATGCCGCTGGTTTAGCCACGGTTGGGTACCTGCCTTCAAAGGGCAGAAACCACTTGTTGAGGTTAGTGCAGTACTGACAATAACGGGGCTGTGGTTCCTAACGAGGCCTTTTGGGTTATGGCTATACTAGTAAATTGAAGAGTCTGGAGCAGCAATGTGCAAATGATGGTTCACTGGTGCCATATGACAATTTTGGCCTGTGCTGTCCAGTGTCCCAGGTGTGCCTGAGTGTGATCCAGAGGTGAGTACATGGCAGCACAGCTCCTGTTTCTGGTGCTGAGTGGAGAGGAGATGACAGATCAGCCATGTCAGCACAGGTATATAAATGCTGATTGCCTAGACCAAAAAGGTTACATTCATATTGACCAAGTACTTTTATAATGTAGCAAAAGTGGAAAGATTTTATGTGGAATACCAGTGATAACATATCCAGTACTTGCTTTGCTTTCTTGCAAGCTTTTACCTTTTTACCTTTTACCATTTTTATTTGAAGAGTAGAAGACAAAATAAGCTGCACTTCAGCTGCTAGGTTCCTATCAGATATATAATCTCCTCCTTCATCTGAATCATTTCTAAAAGCAAACTCTGTGAATCACTGTGGAGAATTTATCTCCCTGTTATGCAGAAGTGATCTAATCTCACAGATGTTTACACCCTTGACATTTTTGCATATAATGCAATATACATTATTGTCCAGATGTTGCAGAGACTACTGAGCATATTTTGTACCTTCTGAGAATTTCAGTGTAACTAGTCCCAGCAAGTAAATTGATTCATATGCATAAATCCTTGAAAGACTAGGAGCTATACATGGGTCTATATACATGCAATATGCACTAAAATTGTTTGACATATTGTCTGTATTTGTTCGTGTTTATATAGACTTCAATATAAAAGACACAGTAGAAACAGATGCCTTTGTGCACATAATATTTTAATGCACAATATACATGTGTACATATGGTTAATACTCTTCTCAACTTCACTTACATTTCAGATATTGATGAATGCAGCATCAGCAATGGTAGCTGTGACTACGGGTGTCTTAATACAATGGGGAGCTATGAGTGTGTCTGTCCACCTGGAAAGAAACTGCACTGGAATAAAAAGGACTGTGTTGGTAAGTGTGGGAGGGTGATTCAGGTGGCTGTGGTGATGCTCCTGTTCTCCAGGAAGGTGGAAAAGCCTGTGGTTCTGTCTGAGGAATGCTGCACTATTGCACTATGGATCCCTAATTTCATTTCATAAACTCAGATACCACCTGATCCTGTGGGGATCTGTAGGCTCAGGTGTAACTGCAGGTGGGTTAGAGAATGGGCAGTATGCAGGATTTTATTTGGGTTGAGGGTTTTTTTCTTTCATTTAATGAATCTGTTCACACAAATCTAAGTCATCTTATTATTTTGTGTATTTTATACTTTCATCCTTTATTTGTCCTTTGTCCATCTCTATGACCTCATCTATAACTCTATTTCCCTATAAGACTAAATATTTAACTATTTACAAGTAGGACATGATATTCAGGGTAGTATCTACATTCACAGTGCCATACCCCACTTTTTCAAGTTATCTCCAAAGGTATCCTGCTTGATATAAAGTAGTGACACTGCCTGTGTCAAAAGTATTAACTACAATGAGCACAAATCCTGAGACCACTGAAATTGTGTCACTTGATTTCAGTGCCACTTAGTTTGTGACAGATCTGAATTTCTATCAAGAAATCCTTTAAGTAGGTGACTTTTTTTTTTTCCTGGAGTCTTATTTGAAGCACAGCAAATCTTGGCCATGGCTACAGCCATTAAAAGTATTTTCTGTGAGATTTTAATTTCACTTTCATACTTTTAATGGCAATGCATGCCTCAGGTCTTTCATAGGCAAATTTAGGTTGTTGGGGTTTTGTTTGGTTGTTTTTCAACCATGAATATCTTCTCATAAATACTTTTGGGGCTGATGCCTCATACCTAAGTGGAAGCAAGACAGAACAAGAAAGGTGAGGAACTTATTTAAGAGAATCTCTGCACATATTGAGGGAAAGAACTGTAGTCTGGAGTAGAGAGCATCACACTGGCCTCCTGCACGATTGTGCAGTTGTGTAATTTCCTCACTTAAATGGATACAGCACTATGGAAAACACTTTAGAACCAATGTGGGGTGGTGGGTGAGTATCTCAAGCTGGGTTTCGGCCTTTGCCACTGACTTTCTTCCTAACCACAACTAAGTACTTCAGTTTTCCTACTTACCTTTATGTGTATTACCTTCCCTGCTATCTAGAAAACTAAGTACTGTAGGAGTAAGAAATGGTTAACTCTGGCTTTCTAATTATCCACTTGGCTATTCCTTGCAATGTACAACTTAGTCCTCTGGAAAGAAGTTTGTAAATTAACAGCAGGGACTAAAATTTTTTGAGGTCTGGTATATAGTTAGACCACAGAAGTTTTGTACTATATTCCTTCTGAACTAAAAATGCTGTTCCCATGGTAAGTGGCTGTATTGAAAATATTTTCCTAGTTGTAAATTTCTCTTCATACTCAGCTCAAGATGGAAAATAGAACACCTTTCTCTATTCATATACAGTGTTTTATTTGATACATTTTATGAGGCTTTAAATGAGTGTCATCTCCCTGATAATCACCTGCCTTTATTACCACCATTGTTTAGAGGAAACTGTTACACATTGTTATAAAAGCACAATAAAAAGGAGGAGAACGATATTTAGTGATCCTGAATGCCACATGATTTGGAGACATTTGCAGTAACAAAATCCTCTTTTCCTCAGCAATGACACTTTGCACTTGTGTTGTCTCCTCAGTCCAAAGAAATAATTTATTTAAAAACATCACCAAAGCAACATAAAAGACCTTAGGAGAGGGGGAAGGTGGGTTGAAGGTGATTATTCCCATGTTTGAGACGTGAACATTGGGCATGTTCAAGGGACTTGTATATATTTATATTTAACCAGCAGTCAGGCCAGGAACGTGAACAAGCTGATGGCTGCTGGGACCCTTCCTCTGCACTCAAGCCAAACCAGGCAAGGCTCATTCCAGCTACCACATGTGAATTGCCCTTCAGTTCCCATCAGAGCTTTACTAGGCTCTTCCCAACCCCTGGTGGACCGAAACCAGCCTGGCTGCTGCAGCACTGATCTCCCCTGGCCTTGGTGTGGTTCAGTGGTGAGCTGAGAGGTAGGGAAAATGACATTTGCAGCAGCACAGTCAGCCATGAGCAAAGCAAGAGGCAGCCAAGTTCATCTTGTAAGTTGAGCACGTGTGGAAGAAGTAGCAAGGGACAGTCGGAGAAAAAGCATGCGTACCTGAACAGGCGTTTTTATGGGGCTGAAGCAAGAACTGCATTACAGAGCCTTGGCTGAGATGTAACCTGCTGATACAGTGTGAAATACCTGCTTGAGGAGGTGCCCAGCTGCACTTGGCCAGCAGTCAGTGCAGGGGTTAAATCTCGGGCTGGGGGGGCAAGGGAAGTGCTGAGGCTGCCTCAGCACAGGCTGCTGGCTGCAGCCAAGAGTGAAACTCATCCTTTGCGTGGGGAAAGGTGTACTTCAACAACACTTCAGTCCCCAAAGATGTAAGTTAAAATAAATGCAGGGTTATAATTATCAGTGGCGTACCATCATCTCAGGGTGAAGCAATTCAACAATTAATAACAATTTTATGCAGTTTCATCTAAAACACAAACAGTCCCTCACCCAGATACAAAGAAGCCGTCTGTGAGACCTGCAGGATATTCTGTCTTCATTCTGCCATGAAAGCAAGAGGAGAAGCTGGGTATTTCCATCGCACGAGCTGCAATGTCCCTCGTGCAGTGAGTGCTGATGAGAAATGGCTGATGTCTGTGTGTGTTACAACCTGCCTTCTGACATTGCTTGAGGCATTTCAGCAGCGGCCAAAAGGACCAGTGGCACTGTCCATCTCCATCCCAGCATCTCCTGCCTCACCTTTGGCCTTCTGGCCAGAAGAAGTTTTCTACTTCCAGAAGCTAGAACATGGGGCTGAAATTAAAAACTCTGTGAGAGGTAGAGTGAGAAGTGGAAAATGCCATTTTAGCAGTCATCTAAATAAACAGATCTTTGTGAGGGTAACTGCTGTGCGTGGTGTGGTGGTTGGCCTGTTAAACCAGAATGCTGTGCCTCTAAAAGCTGGGAGAGACATCTCAGGTCATTAGTAACATCATTCCTGTTGCTTTTGAGATCAAGATGTACACACAGATTGTGCTCATAGAGAGACACCTGCCCTCTAGGGTGCAGATCTGGACCTGAACAGTCCTAAGGTAGAGGATAGAAAGGAAAGACTGATCTAGAGCATAGGTCTAAAATTGTGAAGCGATTTCTTTTTCAAGTCCAAGCTCAAAATCCAGATACTCTTTCCTTGTGTGCTTATTTCAGAAGTGCTTGAGCCTGTGATTTTGCTTTGTTGCCACTTTTACTTTTCCTCACCACTGTATGAAAGTGGATGCACAAGATTCTGGGCCGAGCAGTGTCTGAATTTTTATTTATTTTTTTTTTTCTTTTCTCCTCAGAGATGGTGAAATGTCTCCCGAATGCCAAACCAGCTCCCAAGGCTCAGCTAGTGTGTAGTAAGACAGGAGGCATAGAGAGCTGCTTCTTGTCATGCCCATCCAATACTCTGTTTGTTCCAGGTTTGTACAAATTATTTGTCCTCCTAAGTCTAGAATGTGACTTGATGATTTTTCTCTGCTAACATATTCATGATTCTTGCATTCAGTTTTTGTTATGGACAACTATAAATGAGCAAAAAAACCATTATAAATTAGATTGGGCCGGATGCACATCACTAACTACAAGACGAGATAATTGTCAGTTGCATTAGAGGTCTGGCCTTTTGTTGTTTTATTTGAGGTGTCGTTTGTGGGGTTGGTGGGGAAGTTCTAACAAAAACCTGAGACACACATCTAGCTTAACCAGGATGGTGTAAACCAGCAACAAAAATAACATATTGAATTGCTTTGTCAAAAATGAGGGGGAAAATGAACGGTAGATTTCGGTGAATTCCTGCTAATTTTTAATACCATGTTTTTGAACTTGAGTCAGGTCTCCCGTGCCCATCCAGGCATCTGCTTTAAATGATGGACTCTGCATCATGGCCTGAAATACCCTGTCATTGTGAGTTTGAGCAGAAGCAGAACCTACTCCCAAAGCAGAGGGTCCCTCTGTGGCTGCCACAGCACATGATCAAGCTCCCACCCCAGCCAGGGTAGCATAAACCTTCCATCAGCTCAGCCAGGGGCACTGCGGAGCAAAGAATGGCCTAGCAACATCTTTAAACTGGTTTTACCATCTCTTACAAAACAGCTACAACTCAGTCTGTCTCAGGAGGCTCTGTGGCTAAAAGGATCTCTCTGTATTAGTTGCTGCAGGTGCTGGGGTTTTGCTGGTACTGGTTCCACTGAGTGTTATTTATAGAAACTCAGCCATTTCTTCTCCCCCTGCCCCCCTTTTTTGTATCATTTGATACAGTTGATTTTTACACAGTTTTGCAGGGCAGCAGGGTTATGATTGCTTTTTCATATATGTTCTGGTTCCGACACTGGAGACACTCCATGAGAGTGTCTCTACTTTTCATGTTACTCCTGGCATTATTTGCAGTAGAGCTGTTCATGCTTCATTTTCAGTTTAGCAGCGATCACTGGAACCATGCATTTTTCTAATTTGTAGGCACCAATACACAGTTTTATCTGTGCATTATGTAAACCCTGTTACAGTTCTGTTATTTTCTGTTTCCGCCAATAAATTTTGTCAGAGTCTGAGGCTCAAATCGTTATGAAAGTGAGGACTTGGCCACAAATAAACACAAAGCATTTTCTACTTGTGCACCATGGAATCATTTACAGCTAACCTCATGCCAAATTGTTTATAAAATGTAACAAAAGAAGAAACAAAACTTGTAGGCAACACTGGAAGCAGTAGCCTTTGGCAAACTATTTCTGCCGTTTCACATCCAAGTTCAGCGCTTAAAATGTCTCCTTATTTAGCGATATGAATAAGTTTGTTCAAGCACTGAATGGCAATATGGGGGGCGATGGGGGGGAGCAGCTGCTCTGCGAGACTGTTGGCACGTGGGCTGACTCTGCGTTCTGCCCCACAGATTCGGAGAACAGCTACACGCTGAGCTGTGGCATTCCCGTCCAGCAAGGCAAGGCTCAGCAGAAACGCAACACAACCCTGCCCAGCTGTGCAGGTAGGTGCTCTCCTGCTCACCCCAGCCTTGGTGTCGAGAGGGTAGGTGATGGAGATCCTCCAGACCGCCTGGGAGTTGCGAGGCATATAGCTCTCAAGTTACACAAGGCCAGAATTCAGGTAGCCTTTGTTTTATCGTGTGCATAGTCACTTTTCTGCAGCCTCTCCTTGAGGGCTGGAGTGTGCTTAGTTTCCCTCTAGTGTTGGTAGGTCAGTATAGGAGTGGCAAGCTTATCAAAATGGCATTTCTTCCCAGACTTGGTAGAGAGCCAGAGAAGCCCATCAGTAGCACAAAAGCAGAAGGTTCTGGTGAGTCCCAGCCCTCACCTGCAAAGTCCTTCCTTAGAAGCATGGATTGTCCTACTGGGGATTCCCAACGAGAAGGTTATGGGACTTTTATGAGCACATACTGTGTTTCATTCATCTTGTTCTCAGAAATGGCTGGATTATTTTAGCAGAGACATTTCAAAATGTGTCTTTAAAGCTGATACTCGGCATAAAAAAAAATGTTCAGCTCAAAATGGTTGAAGTCTGGCAAAATTAGAAGCAGCTGAAACAGCACCCAGCAGCGGGAAGTTTCAGCCCACTTTACACATTGTTACCTGTTCTACTTCTCTCTAATTTGCCAGTTTTCTAACCATGTGTTTCTTATATATTTGGAATGCATCAGGAGGTACGGTGCTGTGGAGTGAGGTGGCACAGCAGCAGATGTGTCTGACTGTGGCACAGGGGCAGGCTACCTCAGTAGTCCTGGTTCAGCAAGGCCCTCCCAAAGAAAGAGGGACACACATTGCAGCATTTACTCCAACCACCCTCCACCTGCTCCTGGTCCCATGGGCAGCCTTCAGCAGCTGGCCGGTTATGGGCCAGGCCCAGCATTTTCCACCATGGGCTTCCTGAGGAAGTCAGCCAGGAGCTACATTTTCTGAGCTGTATAAAGTCTTTAAAGTCACAAGACATAACTAGCTTAGGTTTAAAGCTGAAGAATAAGCTTGCAGGCCACAGACCCCAGTCAAATAAAGATGTTTCCTTTGGATGGTTTTGAAATGCCAACAGAGCACTTCCACTAAATTAATCCTTTCCATGGTTGGCATTGGCAAGAGCAGAACCACAGCCAGGTATCATGGGATGTCACAGACAAAGAGTCAGAAAAAAAGGTAGGTGTTAACCTTTTTTATAATAAGAGACAATTTCACCTGAATTCCATCAAGATATGCAGTCCTGCTGGAGAGGAAACATATGTGCAGAGCATGTGTGATACCAGGAAATTCATTGATCTTTATGGGCTCAAGAGAAAGCTCTTATGTGAAAGAATGAACTTATGGCAATGGATACTCTTGTATGAGTTGTATAACTCTTGGGCTGTCTCTTTCCTATGTCACAAGAAGACTCCTGAGTCTGTTTTAAAAAATAAGTTTCAAACTTCGTTTCATCTGCATCGCAAATGATAGCTTTTTTACTTTACATCAACAGATTCATTAGCCCCCCCAATCAAGCAGAAGGCTCGTTTTAAAATTAAAGATGCCAAGTGCCATTTACGGCCTCGCAGCAAAGAAAAAACAAAAGATTCTGGGAAGCAAGCTGGTTTAGGTATGTGGTTTCTTCTAACGTGTAAACAGCATTCTAATTTTTTGTTTGTTTGCTTGCTCGTTTGCATACTTTGTTTTCACACTGCAGATGGAAAAAGAAGGAATGTTTTTCGTATTTGGATCTGAATTTAAGTTCAGGCCAAGGTTCATGCTATAGCTGAACCATGCCTTGGGTTTGGATCTAACCCTGCTAAAATGTCACCAGTTGCTTTGAAAAATCTTTATTCAAAAGTACATAAGTTTGGAATCAAGCTGATCCTGTTTCTGGTATTGGTAATGGCAGAAATATCCTGAGACAAAACACTATGACTGATGAAAAGTTACATGAAGCAATCTCAGTTTGCTTTGGTTTAGTTTTTCCAAATGAGATTTATAAAAGAAAACAAAAGCTACTATTTATTTGCTTTATGCTGGATTAGTATCCCATTGCAGCAGCAAAGATAACCCCTAAGTGGAAAAGTTATAATCAAAATCTGATGTTACACAGCCTTAGATCTTTTGTTATGTTGGAGTGAGTAGTTAGGATGTTAGAAAAAATATTTAGAAGATTTAGACATAATTACCAAAAATCTGAAATAAAAAAAAAAAATAAAATAATTCTCAGTCTGAATCAAAGTAATCAAATGTTTTTAAAACTTGGTATGACTAGGTAAGGGGTTTTTATTATTTTTAGTTTTGACATCACTTTTAAAGTTGATAAAAAAAAGAAATTTTAACAATTATATGTATTTAACAGATCTTCATAACATTTAGTTCTTGTCCTCCATCCCCTTGTTGTCATGAGTGGGACAACTAAGGAATGTCTGGGTGCTTTTGCTTAAAATATTTGGAGATCATTTAAATTCAATGTTAACTCAAAATTTTCCAGATTTTAATACACAGTATTGGTGCAACTGCAACACCTTATATTGTTGCTTGAAGAAACTTATAAGCTTACAGCAAACATCTACTGCTGATCTAGTCTCTATTGTGAATCTGTCTCTTTACCACCACTTTTGCTAGTGAGTGAGGAGTCGCATGTGAGCCCTAAAGAGGGAAGAGTAAAAATAGCTATCCTAAAAAAATGCTAATGGTTTAATGATTTTAGTTTTACAATTTAGACTCATATTTTATCTTTACCCTGCACTTGAGACATTTAACTCTCTAATTTTCCAAGTATTGGCTTAAAGCAAGTCTCAGTTGTCAAGATGTTTACCGTGTCCTTATGTATTGTCTTATTTTAATAAGATACAATAGAGTAATTTTTAAAGTCATAGAAGTTTATTTATTTGGTCCATACAGTCACCATGGGAATTTATTTCTTGGATGCATTTCCTTGTCCTTGATTGCTTTGCTTTATTTCTTATGTCATCTGAATTTCTGGGTCTAACAGTAAGAGTATATCATACAACCACAGACTTGGAATGAAATCCTTCTGGTGGCTTGAGTGCTAGAAATTTCTCCCTGGCCTGGAAGGTCCATCACCTATCACAAAAAGGATGACTTTCTTATAGATTTCTTTATGTAGGGAGAGAATGCTTACGTGATTGTGTTCCAACAGATTGTAGCCTTTCTTCTCAGTGCTAACACGGTAGAGGGCATTCAGTTCCTCAGGCTTGTGATAGGACGAGAGGAAACGGCTTCAGGTTGTGCCAGGGGAGATTTAGATTGGAAATCATGAGAAATTTCTTCACAAAAAAGGTTATCAAGCTCTGGAACAGGCTGCCCAGGGAAGTGGTTGAATCACCATCCCTGGAGGTATTTAAAAGACATGTAGATGTGGTGCTGAGGGTCATGGTTTAGTGATGACTTGGCAACATTGGTTTTCAGTTGGACTCAATATCAAGGGTCTTTTCCAAGCTAAATGATCCTATGGTTTGCCCCCAAATAAAGCCTTCCAGTACATTCTCATAATGTCCCAATCAAAGGCTTTTAAAACCTTTGATACCTGGTGATGGTCATTGCTGACAGAGATGGAATAGCAGCTGGTAGTTTCTAGAGGCCCAGGCCTGCTGCTCTCTTGAATTTATTAAAATTGACTCTCTTGCTTTGTTTAACGATCAAATGGGTGTATATAGTATTGCTGCTCTTAACTACTTTCTGTAAAGAACTCTCTAATCCTTATGCAGAAAAGAGACAGGCATTTACAGGCATTAGAGGTACCACTGTGCATCTGAGAATCACCATACTGTATTTTTGTCTCCTGCATTCACTAGAAAAAGGAGCAAACCCAAAACTGTGCAGAGGTGCCTAACAATGCATGTGAAATGTTATGAAGCCTGTCACTGCATTCATAACCCAGCTGAGATATTGCTTATTAGCCTGTCAGTTGCTACTTTGCTACTTGATTTCTTTTCTATGTTGCTTCTCTCATGCAAAGGAGGTCAATTCCCTTGTACAGACAACTGCCAGGTGACCTTTGTGAATCTCAAGTGTGATTCCTCCAAGAAAAAACGCCGAGGCCGCAAGTCACCATCAAAAGAAGTATCCCATATCACTGCAGAGTTTGAAGTGGAGATGAAGTCAGAAGAAGTCTCAGGTTTGTGAAAGATCTGTTTGTGGAGAGAAATCAGAATTCAGTTCCTCAGTGTGTTGTTAGAATCTCTTTGGTGCTGTTTCATCAAGCTGCCATGCAAACCTTTTAGCACGTCTCATTCAACAACCAAACTCAAAAGTTTCAGAGATTTAATCAAAAGGAATCCGAT
This sequence comes from Actenoides lindsayi, assembly GCA_025331215.1. Taxonomy (NCBI): domain Eukaryota; kingdom Metazoa; phylum Chordata; class Aves; order Coraciiformes; family Alcedinidae; genus Actenoides; species Actenoides lindsayi. The sequence continues at coordinate 5,411 of WTSP01011965.1, read as the reverse complement.
ATGAAATCAAGCCAAAGGAACAAAGATTGAACCTGCAGCAAAATTCCTTCAAAGCCTTGAGTTAAGTCATATGCTTTAATTTAGTCTTGATTTCTTTAAGCAGCAGAAGTGCCAGTTGATGCACACTGAATGCAAGCAGTAGGTAGCAGCTCTGCAACAATGATGATAAATATGTCCTTCAAAATGTAAGTTGCTGAAACTTCAGTCTGAGAATCAAACATTTTTGTCACTCGTAACAAACTTCAGGAAGAAAAATAATCGCTTCAAGTTATTAATGAGATGGAATATTATGCTATAAAATCCAGCCAAAGAAAACAGGGGCTGAATTCTATAAACACATCAGTCCTCAAAGGCAGGTTTCTTAACCCTGAAGGGTACCTCACTAGCCAAGTGATTCACACAGTAATCGTGCTGGAAAGCACCTCTCTTTGCATCACTCGGGTATTTCGGTCAGAGAAGTTGGAGAAATCCCTAATCAATTGAGTAAAGCATTGCCAGGGAAGATTCAGAAAGGTTAGTGGTGGCAGACCGAACACATACCTGGAAGTGCAACACAGTGGGATTGATGCTTTCTGCAGCCCTTCTCCCTGTGCCCTCAGTATAACCAGATTTCTTAATGCCAGAGGTAAGATAGCAGCACTCGGTGTGCATTTACGGGCCATGAACCTCGTTGTGCTGTCTTGTCCCTTTAAAAGGCCTGGCTTTGAATACAGGGAGCTTCTTCTACAATTTATATGGAGAAGACAGTGAAGCAAACAGAGGTGTCGTAGTGTGATGCAAACTGAGCTTTTTTGTTAAGCACCTCTTTTCAAACATGAATCTCAATTGCTTCTAGTTTTGTTATCATTTCCCATCTAGACACCTGTAACATTGACTGTGTTCGGAAAAGGATGGAGCAGAAGCTGCAAACGGCAATCAAAACATTGAGGAAATCTATTAATAAACAGCAATTTTACATTCAGTTTTCTGGGACAGAATATGAAGTGGCTCAGAAGCCAGCTAAAGCTACTGAAGGGCATGAAGCTTGCAGTACAGGGCAAGTGCTGCAGGATGGAAAATGCGGTAAGTCCCAACAACTCTGTTCAGCCACATGCCCCAAAACAAGCAATCCAAAACTGACTTGTCCCTAGTGAGCCAGGCAGGAAATCTATGAGATAGCAGACAATTTAGATCAGTATTACTCTGTATACATGCATGGATCACTGATGGTTCATAAGACTTTGAAAGGGAGTTCATTTAATGATTGCAGGAAAAGGAAAGAAGCGTACGTATGCATCCATTCCCACGCTGTCACCTGGGATGTATCAAGGCCTGCCACGAGGCAATGTTGGCAATTAGTTCCCAGTTGCTCCCAGCATCTTACAAAAATGTAATTCCAGTTCTGTAAAACAATAAGATGGTGTTTGCCTAGATGCTGTGTATTTAGTTTTATATCACTTCTCTCACTCTGCTCACCACAAAATATTCCGTGACTCATGGGTATACTTTTATTTAACACTCAAGAGGTCCAATAAAAGTAAAAAAGAATCTATAGAAATCTATTTTAACTTTATGTAACATACCTAATTTTTTTAAGCCTTTTCCCAGATTGGCAGGCTTTAGTGCTTTACTGGGAGCAAGGTGCTAGCACAAACCTACTAATGGCAAATCTTGGCACTGCAAGCTTTCTATTCATTCAAAATCTGTGTATCCATTTTCCAGTCTCTTTTAGACACCAAGTGATTTGCAAGCAAAAAGAAACAGTTAAGTGCAGATCTGATAGGTGCCTTTAATGACTTCATTCAGAGGCTCTTTTCATCAGATAGGAACAGTGATTTAGAAACTGCATTGAAAGATTGTAGCTGTTGTGTCTAGAAACCCATAAGTTTTAACTACCTCTATCCAGAAGAGAAGAATGTTTAATGTGGTTATGTGCCCTGTCCCAGCAAGGCAAGCATGTGTATTGGTATCTGTATTTGAAATGCTTTCCAGTTGGGGTATTTGTGTCAAGAGACATAAAATATTACATGGGATACATTGCCCTCAAAGAAATCTCCGGAATTGATCTCAGGAGACAGACTTTCTGTAGTCATCTGCCAGAAAACCAACATGTAAATGCATCTACAAATTCACTAAAAAAATTAAAAGTTCACATCATTTTCTATACGTCACGCACCACTGTTTTAATTAAACTGCTATATAGTGTATTAAGATTGCATTAGCTTTATTAACAACATATGTCTGATAAACACTGCAGTGCAGTGCCATTTAATAGCTTGAACAACAGAAGGACCTCACCCTGATGTAAATTGACCTAGACCGCATTGGAGGCGGCATGTCTACATCAGGTGAGGATCCTGGACTAACATATGCAAAACATATGCCACTATAATACTGGGGCCAAAGAGATCCATCTTCTATCAGTGTTTGAAATAAAGGCAAATAATGTGATCAAAATGAAAGTCCTTATGTAGATTCCCCTTTTCTTTTCTCAGTTACCTGCAGCATGGGCACCTTTTATAGCGGAGAACATAATCAGTGCGTTCCTTGCTCGCCAGGAACATACCAAGACACAGAAGGTCAACTTACCTGTGAGCCTTGCCCAAGTAATGATGGACAGGGAGTCGCGGGCGCCCGGAATGTGTCAGAATGTGGAGGCAAGTTTAATTTGATTATAAATGGATTAGTTATTGCCGCACAGTGTGTGAGGCATTGAGGCTAAAAGAGGGGGAGAGCCTTCCACACTTCTGTCTTGTAAAGGTAACTGAAGAACTCTCTGTGCTCTTACAAGTAATACACAAAATATCTTGGCTTGTTCCATCCGCTGACACTGCCGACAAGAAGATGGGACCTGCTACAGCAATGTGAGTTGTGGTGTGGAAATGAGCAAGCCAAGCAAAGCACTTTCCTTCAAGTCAGGTATGAAGTCTTGGACATACCTTGACTTGTAAGGCCTCGTCAGGTATATTGTGAACCAAAGGGATGGATTACTTTGGACTGGTGCTGGTGAATCTAATGAACCTGCTGATTTAATGTTTTGCATAAGATGTAGTTTACCTGGTCCGATCAGTAGCAATCATCATTTTGAGATATTTATGCTGGAGGGATCTGTAACTTAGACTCACAGCTAATGACTGCAAGTTTCAACACTGAATTCACTTAGCTTTTGGCGATTGATGTAGCATCTCTGACTCAACTTCATAATATAAATTAGATGATAATGGTGATGATGGTACCTGGTTTCAGAAGAGCTGTGCTTCTACTGTAACTTGCTCAAGATAATGTTTTAAGACACAACTGTGAATTATTTTTTCCCTTATTTCATTAAAGATGAGCAAAATCTAGTTTATAGCAGATACTTTGACTATGAGGGGAATATGTCCTGTCTGCTACACAAGTTCTAACTATAAAACCCATACATGTAATTTACAATAATGCTTTCTTCGAGGACATCTAGAGTGAACACACAATGAATGTCACTTGAGAAACTGCTGCTTTTTCCCCATTCACTGAATAAAAAATACCTCTTGTGCCTCCTGTCTAAACATACGGTAGATTTGCTGATTTACTCCATGAAGGAACTATCACAGAAAAATTCTGAAGATGCCTGTGCGTCTTTGTTGTGTTGATTTGTACTTACACAAAGTCCAACAAGAACAGATTATCAAAATAAAATCTGAGTTCATAAAGGTTGAATATCATATACTGACCAAAGCAGACAAGTAGAGGAAAAACACAGTTTTGTTTCAAGGCTTGCATTGGAATTACTGTTCTGCACAGCAACAAAAAAGACCATCTGATTATTTTTGCAGTATGGATCACTCTCAAAATGTTTGTTGTCAGATCACAACAGTCTGTTTTTCTGCTCAGCTCTCCTCCTATCTCTGAACGTAGAAAGAGAGAATATTCTTTAGACTTCATAAAACTCCTTGACAAAGATTTTATCAAAATCAGTGTGTCTTAAAATGTCAGTGTGTGTGATGTACAAAGATTTTGTTAGAAATGTACTCACATAGTATTCTTGCATCATATCTTCTGGAGCAGTAAGGCCTGTGTAGTTACAAATAAATTATGACAAATCCTCACCCGTACAGGTGAGGCACATACAAGTATGTAAGACTTTTAAAGTGCCTGTTGCATAGGACTCTTATGTTGTAGTTGCAAGTGAATAATATGCTGTGATACTTAATTTCCCTGTGATCCATGTAGGTACAAAGCGAAAACACAATTAGGAATCTTAGTCATTTGGGGCATTTCTCAGGGAAATCACCTCAGATCAATTTTGTTGGCAATTTCTAGACAGAAGGCAAGAAGGGAGCAAGTTAGCTTGTTCTTACATACAGGTAAGGACTGAGACACATTAGCGCTGAACACATTGGGTATTTAACAGTATTAACACCCAAATGTACCTCTTCTTTAAAAGGATGTCTGTAAGCCACACTTGACGAGTACTTTATTTTCACACTAAAATCTAGATCTGAATCCACTCTTCATTAACTGCCTTCATGTTAAAGTCCAGTGAAAAATTGGAACAGATGGATCAGTTTTACTAGAAACACAATAGCAGAACTGTCTTCAAATTAGTAATGTCATAATATTTCTCCGGGGTCTGGTTGCAACCGCCAGCTTGGACAGTCATATTCTGAACAGCTGGGATGGGAGCAAAGCTAAATCCAAGAGATCCTGGTGCCACAAGTGTTCACAGGAGTTTAATTTTTGTGGGGACAGAACTTTGCTTTTGCTCAGAATCTCCAGTTTATCCTGAGCACCACGTACCTAAAGATGGTGGAGGCTCTAAGTGTTTCCCAGTAAGTATCAGGGTTCTTGAAAGACCCCTAACCCCACCTTGTGATCTCCAGATTTTCAGGTTCTCAAACCAGTTGTTTCTGCCTGCTATTCAGTTCTCAGGGAAGCTAAATTACAAAGTATTGGGATTAGGCGACCTCTGGGAACACCTAACACCTCAAAGTGCTTGTCTCCATGGCTGGGGTGGTGTGAAGATGTGCATTAATGCCATGATCTTGAAAAACTTGACATCCTGATTCTCAGGTAGGTTGTCAAGGAGTAAAGTATTCAAGCTAGCAAGAACCAAGCCAAACAAATGCCTGTTAGAAATTGCCTGGAGAGCAAGTTTGGAAACTCCCTTCTGTCTGTCAGTAGACTCATTCACAAAGTGCTTTGCTTTACCCAAATCATCGTTTTCTGGCAGAGGAGCTTCTGACAAACATTAGTTTTCACAGCTACTTGAAAAGCTGCTGCTGTCAACTGTTCTCACAAGACACGGTGCTGGACTGGTCCCATCCAAACTGGTACATCCTGTGATCTACCATTTATATATCTATAAAATGAAGATACAGAACCATAGAATTGTCAGGGTTGGAAGGGACCTTAAAGATCATCTAGTTCCAACCCCCCTGCCATGGGCAGGGACA
>WTSP01011964.1:8060-19010 GCA_025331215.1 Actenoides lindsayi | reverse complement strand
AAAGCCAAACATGGCCTGGCCGCTGTGGTTTAGCTGCGCTTGTTGAGCTAAAGATAATATATAGATAATAATAATGATACCTAAAAATGGTAATCCTTTTATTAGAAATATGATGTGTTATTTCAATATATGAATTTATATTTGTTTTTGCTAGTTCATGCTGTTCCATAAAAGCAAGCTTCAGACATATGATTGCATTAATAATTTACATTATATCTTATTTTTGTAGCAGTTCCCATACAAGGTGTATAAAAAGCAGATGCTGGGGGTTAGGATATAAGCTTTTAACACACTTTCAAGAGAAGTATCACAGCACTTACATTACAGTGGCAAAATTAGGTCATGAAGGATACAAGGACTGTATTCTGGGGACATAAATTGCTCTGTGTCAAACACCTTCCTCCAGCTCCCTGAATGAAGTGTTTGAAGCACTAAGATTTCTGTATTGACTAGTATAGGTGCTTGGCTGGAATTCAGATTATCTGGACATATCCCAGACTACTTCCTCAAAGTCATGAAAGGAATCTAAGATACAGTTTGGAAAGATGTATGCTTTTAACCAATGGGAATATCACCAAAATATTTTAAATTTTGAAACATAAAACCATTTCTGAATAATACAAGTGTGGCATGGATTTAGTAGAATACTCTTACATTTATACTTGTCTCAGGGTATTACTAGCTCCACAGAAATCACTTTCTTGACACTTTTCCCTTTCCTTTTCCTGATGCATCTTTTTCTACAGCACTCGTGTTGTGCCTGTCTTGTGTCCCTTTTCACTGACAGCAAAAGTACATGCAGATCTTAGACATGGAATTTTTCCTTCCAGGTTTACAAAGGAGAAAAAAAAAAAAAAAAGTAATTAGCTTCGTAATGTTCTTCATATTCTTCCTTTCATCTGGGATTCACCTCACCTAACTTTATCCATATAAAAATTAGTCATCTAATTAAGGTAGTCACCTATATTTCCTCTCTAATGAAAAGAGAGAACAAAGTCTCATCAGAGAATGATTCATCGCACACATTTTAAGCATCTATTTTAGGACGGGATGAATTCCTCTCTGGTGGTACCTTGTGTTCTCCCATGACTGTGGAGACAGTTTAAATAATGGGCTATGACTAGAAACACGTAGTTTTAACTGGTTAGAGTTAGACAAGATAAATGTTAGTCACATTTTTTTTTTTAGGATTTTTTTCTTCATTGTGCTATCTGCTGTATAAGAATAGAAAAATCAATCTATCATTTAACCCTTGATATAGGAGTACAAAGAGCACTAATAACATGGGCAGGAAGCATTAGTAATGCTATGCACATGTGTTATTCAGGAGTAGACCCATTCTGTGTTTTGAATTTCAAAGACAGACACAAAATGTCATAATCTCATCAACTGATGTTTAAGAGAAAGGGACTTCTTTCTTTTCTGCTTCTTCATGGACAGGAAAGTAAGTAATTTTCAGAGGGGAAAAAGAATTGCTATTCATTTTTTCTCATCTTTCCTTACTTTGTTCTTTAAAATACACCTTTCTCTCCAACAGTTAGTCGCTTTCTGAAGGCCACAGGTTTAATATGGACTTCCATGAAACCACGTAGTATTATTAACAAAGGAGAAGCCTTTGTTTTGATTACCAGGAACACACAGACATTCTGACATTTAGAAGTCAGCTTTTCAGGTTTGTCATTCAGGTTTATACATATCCACAAATTGCAGCATTTCAGAAAAATAGGTTACAGACCATGAGAACAATAGGGGGAAAAAGAGATAACACTTTCATGTGAAACTTTAATTAATGTTAGCCAGTGCTGGCCTGTAGGAAATGTCAAGTTCCACTGGATAAATCAGGGCTGCTTCTTAGGTTTGCAACACATCATGTTCTGTGTTCAATAAGATGCCACGTTGCTTATTTTGCCTGTCATTTATGTGCAGCGTTTTTCATGTGGTCTTAGAATAAGGTGCCAAAGTTGTCTGGTTCCCTGACTTTATTCTACTATTAATAATGCATTAGCCTAGCAAAATATTTGCTCCTGCTATTACTCTTGAGGTTATGAAATTAAATATATATAACTGAAAAATACAGTAAGTATATAAGAAATAAATCTTTCTCTGATCTTTCCTTCCCCATTTTCATTAAGGCAGCTCTTTTAGTTATAAGACCAGCTCTTGAATATCACAACACACACAAAAAAAGACTTCATTAAACTTGCTCATCTCTGATTTGCCTGCTTCTGTGAGCTTAAAAGCCCATCACTGCATAAACCTAAGCCCTATTCACTGCTGTGATAACACAGCTTTATACCAGAAAAGCTCCACTGATTTCAGCACTTTGTGTCATGCATCAGAAGCTTATTCTTCTTAATAATATTTTTATTGTATCTTAGATATTTAGGTTATAACCTGTATGTAAAAGTATATAGAAATCCTGGGGTTTTTTCAGGAGATGCAGTCTGGGGAAAGTAATTTTGACCCTATTGTCAGACCCAATACCTGTTACATACAGAATCACAGAATGGTAGAGTCCAAACCCCCCTGATAAAGCAGGGACACCTGGAGTAGGTTGCACAGGAACACATCCAGATGGATTTCGAATCTCTCCAGAGAAGGAGATATAACAACCTCTCTGGGCAGCCTGTTCCAGGGCTCTGGCACTCTCAAAGTAAAGAATGTTTTCCTTATGTTTAGAAGGAACTGCCTGTGTTCCAGTTATGCCTGTTGCCCCTTGCCCTATCACTGGGCACCACTGAAAAGAAAGTCCACTATCCGTGCCAAGTGTTCCTTTCTGGGTTTTCTCACAGGTTCCCCTCACTAGTGGATCTCCAAAGGCAGAGTAACAGTTGCTATTTCTGCTCTTTGTGTTCTCATAATCCATTACAAGCTGTCTTTTTACCTTCCCCATTTCTAGTTCTGTTTTCCCAAAAATACTTTCTTCCTATATCTTTTGAACGAGAAGTTCAATATGACCCTGTAATGTCTGTTTGCAGTCCAGAAGGCCAACCTTATCCTGGGGTGCATCAAAAGATGATGTGGATCAAGGGGGGTGATTCTTCCCTATACTCTGCTCTCATGAGACCCCATATGGAGTATGCTGTCCAGATCTGGAGTCATCAGAACAAAAAAAGACATAGATCTGTTGGAGCAGGTCCAAAGCAGAGCCATGAAAATGATCAGAGGAAGGAGTATCTCTCCTGCGAAGATAGACTGAGAAAGTTGAGGCTGTTCAGTCTGGAGAAGTCTTTGAGGAGACCTAGTACCAGCCTTCTAGTACCTAAAGGAGGTCCACAGGAAAACTGAGAGAGGGACTTCTTGCAAGGGCATGTAGAGATAGAACCAAGGGGTAATGGCTTTAAGCGGGAAGAGGGTAGATTTAGATTAGATGTTGGGAAAATTCTTCACTCTGGGGATGGTGAAACAGTGGAACAGGTTGCCCAGAGAAGCTGTGGGTGCTCAATCTCTGGAAGTGTTTAAGGCCGGGTTGGATGGGTCTTCAAGCAATCTGGCCTGGTGGAAGGAAGGTTGGAACTAAATGAACCATTTGAACTCAAACTATTCTATGATTCTATGACAAAAAAATTATAAAAAATGTCTCATGCCTAAGGAGAAGTTTTGTTTTGTGAAATATATATAATACATTTCAAATTTTTGTTCTAAAAACCATACTCACTGGCCATTTTCTAGCAAGAAATTCCATTTTTAAATGAAGAAGTAAATTGCTTAAGAAAAAAAATCCTGAAAATTGTACTTTTCTATTTTACTTCTTTTCCTGTTTGAAATATTTGAAAAAAAAAAACAACCCTTGATATTGGCCTTCTTCAAACTGTCAGGAAAAAAAAGTAATAATTACTTTTAAAAGGACTATATTTATTATTTCAACCTGAAATTTCTCTTCTGTGATAACCAAATGCTATAGTCTTGTGAACTTCAGAATACAAATATTTCAGATTAAATTATTTGAATTTCCCATTTTGTTGACACCTATATGTATCAAATATGTTTGCCTTACTTTCTGCCTAGACCTTTATTCATGTCTGATGTTGAAGACAGAATTCTGAGCTAACTTGCTGCTCTGGTGATGTACGTTTGTCCTCATGTTTTGCTCTTATCTGACATTACTGAGTGTGGGTGACAAGGAAGATTGGGGTTGGGTATAGAGATACCTCTGTAATTGTCAGAAGACAATCAGCAAGATAATTAGATTTTAACAGAAATACATAATTAATGCAATACAGCATGACAGATCTCAGTGTGTTACACCAGTGGTAAGTCCAAAGTTATACTGTTAATGTCAGGGACAGTTGTTTGCATACGTTGTACATTGATTTAACTGATTCAGGCTCATTAAGTGACACATTTTTTACTTGTATTTTTTGAATGGGCAGACTGTGGGTGATCAGCATCAGCTTGAATGCCACTATATATTAACTGTTTTGAGACATGAAAATTAAACTCTAACCAGATGCCAGAGATGCCCTGATTGGAAGTACAAGCCATCCCATGCTAAATTCAAGGTTCCTTAAAGATAACAGACTGAACTGAATGTTTATCGCCAGCTGTGGGCAAATTAGGATCTTAAGCCACTTCCTAATCCAAACAGAAATATAGTATTTCATGTCACAGCATGAAGGTTTGTTTATTCATTTGTTTTGGGTTTTGTATGTGCAGCATGGAAAAAATAAATTAAAAGAGTTTTAATGGAAATGGAAATGGAAAAAACTGTGCTCTAGAGTAGTGGATTAATGTTATTTATAGTAGATGAGTACCCCTTAGTGCATGTTAAGAGAAGTTGTGATGGAGAAAGAGAGGCATCCCGCTTCAGATGAGTCTCTCATGAAGTCAGTTTGTCATGTGACAACAGGGAGAGCCCAGATACCTGACTTAGCTTAACAACCAGCTTTTAGACATGCATTTATGAAAGATGATTTCCAGCTGTTGTGTAAGAGTCAATCTAGCCATGTATAGCCCAGTACATCACTATGCAAGTGGTTATTTCTTTCAAACAATTCAGACTTATGGGGTTAGATGCAGCTGTCCTTTGTTTAGTCTCTTTAGGTTGTGTCTGTGAGGGGGAATTTGACAACTGTGTTGCTGGAGTAACAAACAGAAAGGTCAGTAGTTTATCATAGGCTTCAAAACAGGGTGACCTCATGTGAACTTCTGGGGAATAGACTCTCATTTGTCTTGCTGCCAAAGCACATCTCAGCTCAAGTTTCTTGTTAGAGTACTAGTTAGGCTTTATCATTATAGTATTAACTTACAGTATTCCCTTAAGTATTGCACAGCATAAAATGATGGAATTAGTATTCTGGTGGCCAACCCTTATGTATTCTGAGCTGTTGTAAACCAGCCAATTTCTTGATACACAGGGTGAATCAAAGCCCAAGTAAGTTAACAAACAAATACCTTTGGTTTGTATTATAGAATTCTAGAACTGTTTTAGTTGGAAGCGACCTTTAAGGTCATTGAGTCCAACCATTAACCCAGATGAGACAGGGCACCACTAAACCACGTCACTCAGGACCACATCTACAGGTCTTTCAAATACCTTCAGACATGGTGATACCACTTCCCTGAGCAGCATGTACCAGTGCTTGATAACTCTTTCAGTGAAAACCTTTTTCCTTATGTCCAACTTAAACCTCCCCTGGAGAAATTTGAGGCCATTTCCTCTTGTTATGTCACTTGCTACTTATGAGAAGATATCAACCCCACCTTACTATGTTCTCCTTAGTTGTAGAGACCGAGAAGGTCTCCTCTCACCCTTCTTTTCTCCAGGCTAAATAACCCCAGGTCCCTCAGTTGCTTCTCATTGGACTTGTTCTCTAGACCATTCACCAGCTCCGTTGGTCTTCTCTGGACACAATCCAGCCAGCCCCTCAATGTCCTTCTTGGGGAGATGTACCCAAAACTGGTTCAAGGTGCACCCTCACCGATGCCCAGTACAGGGGGATGATTACTGCCCTAGTCCTGCTGGCCACACTATTTGTAATAGAAGTTAGGATGCTGTTGGCCTTCTTGGCCATCTGGGCACACCGCTGGCTCAGGAAAAAAATAACTGAAGACTACATTATTAAGGACTATCTGATATTGCAGTCCCAGAAAAAGAACTATTGTAACTGGATGGGAGACTTTAAAGGATTTCATGATTTCCCAGTCCTTATTTTTCCAGTTCAAGGCACAAGACTTAAGTCTGGACTTATTTTTTTTTAAAGGAAAGATGATGTTTCCTCAGGAGCTGAGATTTTGGCAACTAATTCCTAGTTTCAGAGCACTGCCTCTTCTCTATTTTATCATGAAACAGAAGAGGATTTGGAAGCAGTGCTAGTGTGTAGAGTTTCACTGGCTTCATGATGTACTTCTACCCTAAATATAGAATCATAGAATAGTTTAGGTTGGAAGGCACCTTAATGATCATCTCATGCCAACCCCCTGCCATGAGCAGAGACATCTCCCACTAGACCAACTTGCCCAAAGCCTCATCCAAACTGGTCTTGAACACATCCAATGATGGAACACCTACAACTTCCCTGGGAAACCTGTTCCAGTGTCTCAGCAACCTCAGAGTGAAGAACTTAACATCTGGTGTCCTTGTACATGTAATTAAACATTCTCCATACTTCCATTAGCTGTACTAGTAATGTTTTAGCAATTCTGTCTTTTATGGAAGTTCTTTGGTATTTATTTAGGTCACTTGCTTGTACCTTAGAGATGATAAAATATATTTGTCTGTCTTTTTTTTTCCCACTCTCTACTTCTGCTTTCAGATTTCTTTATATTTCTACTTCCTGCATTTGTATTCATCTTTTATTGCTCTTCTTTTATGTTTTTCCCCATTTCTCTTTTTTTTACCTTTTCCCTACATTTTCTGTTTTGGATGTAATTCAAAATTCTTTCCCTTGGATTACTGTATATTTCTAAAGAAAAAAAAAAAAAAAAATTAATTATTAGCAAGCAGGTGACTTTTTGTCCGTATTTTCTCAACTCACCTTCCAGATTTCTAATTGCCAGTGCTTCCAGCACCTTGACAGCTGTTTGACAACTGTGTCTACCTTTAGTCACACCTCAAGCATTAAAATAAGCTACAAAGAAAGCTTGGTTTCTCTAGAGAAAATTCACTCTTGCATCTCATGTTAAATCTGCAGGTCTAACATGATGCATAGAAACCAAAAATGAGGCTTTCTCATTATTATTTAAGTGTGGCAATCATCTTCACTGTTTTATCTACAAAGTCAGATACTGATTATTTTATTTTCCTTTAGAAACATGACATTAGTTTCGATATCATGGTGTGATTTTTTTTTTTTTTTCTCCCTTTGAGAAATACACATAAATTGTCATTTTGAGTTTGAAAACAATAATGTAAAGATGAACCGTGCTACTGGCATCAAACACCCGCCTCAAACACCTGTGTGAGAACCTACTTCAAGAGTAAGGTTAGTTTACAAAGATCAGATGGAGCTTTTTAGTTTTTATTTCTCAGCAGGAATATTTAATGGGCTAAATATTTGTCGAAGACATTTTGAGATCCCTAGTTTACCCTAATTTATCAGGCTCGGATAAGACCTGTAAGGCATCTGTAAGATCAGGATTCCAAAAGTTTAACTCCTGAGTAGTAACATATATATAAAAATCTTGTCCTATTTTTTTTTTTTGCTGTGAACCTAAAATCTTGTATTTGCTTAAGTGTAGCTCTACCAAAAAAAACAAACAAAAAAGTAATAATCACCCATCCTTAAATAGAAGACATCAAGAGGTAATGGTGGTCCCAAACTAAAGATGTAAGACTGTAGATTGTCTGCCTTGTCCTCATTAGTTGTCTTCATCCTGTGAGAGGATTTAGAAACAAACAAACAAAAAATTATTACGGTGTTCTCCTGTCTTTGTCAAAATTTGCAGGGTTCAGACTTCAAGCCAAGCATTGTACCTTTGTACATCCTCTCTCCATGTTGCTCATCACTGATGAATCGCTTCCAAATAGGCTGATAAATTTACAGCTGCTATTACAGGCTATGTGATATAGGTTAAACCTGTGTTTACAGCCTAATAATTTTCTTGTGTCTTTAAAAGAGCTATGAAGTATTTTGTAATGCAGATTGTCTCCTTTCTTATTTGCTAGTAAAAGCAATGAAGGGAAACTACAAAAATTCTGTGTTTTCTTGTCACTGAGAACAGCCTTGCACTGTACTATACTGAGTCTGAAGTGCCAGAACTACTATGTGGTTACAACCTCGAAGGAATTGCAGGTGCCAGAAGTAGCAGAGGAAGTATACAGCTGATCTAAATGGGTGAGAAAAAGGCTACTGAATCATGTTACAACATTAAACCAATTTTGGCTCTGTCATTCCCTAAAGCAGGTACAAAATACCCATAAACTGTCTCTCTTCTGATCTTGGGGATAATCAGAATGGATGCATCAGTCATGTTGTTACACTAGATAAGATGAACCACATGACCATTGAAATGTGCTGGTTGGTGATCCAGACAAAGGAGTAAATCATGGAAATCCTATCTGGCCATATTCCCTGTTCAATTTGTGCCTCTACAAATGCAAGAGGAGAAAAGTGTGGAAGGATAAGATTGTCAGGAAATTTTATAGCTGAAATACAGAAACCTGAACACAGTTTGTACATGTTGTAATATATAGAGATAGGCTGGGTAAGCTGCATTGTCTGGATGCAGATCCTGGTTCAGATTTTATCTATTATTTTTGATTTCTTGTGAATTTGCTCTGATGTGCAAGAGATCACTCAGGATAAGATCTTTAATGTGTTTGTGTCAAGAGCACCCAGCAATCACAGCTGTGGGCCTGCACCCCATTATGAGAACTGCTGTACAAAAATAACAACAAGCAGATTTATGTCATCTTGTATTCAAAGCAAGCAAGACAATTGATGGTGAGTTGTAGCTGAGCCAAAAATCAGGAATTAGGTTTCTTTTTTGTTTGGTTTTTGCTTGTTTTTGTTTTTTTTTTGCAGTTCATGTTCATAAGCCCATGAATGACATCAGATTTTCAACTGCAATCTGAACAAATACAAGTATTGAAGCTGTGAATTCCTTTTTGTATATTTATTTAATATGTTTTCCTTGTTTATAATTTGTACAGACTATAAACCTGGAGGAATATTACATTGAAATATTATCATCACTGTTCTTTGGACCCCAGCAATGTTTATAAAAAGAGCTAATCAAATAATCATTTGCAAGTGTTTATGAGCTAGGATGTATTATTTTGCAAATTTTGCAACCACACTTCATATCATTTGGAGATGTTACAGTTTGCAAATAATATTTTGTTGGGCTTTTTTTTTTTTGTGAAAGAAGAAAGCTCAAATAAGGCATTTCATTATTACTTCAATAATGCACAATCAGCAAAGCCTTCATGTATCTTGATTGTTGAAAGCTACTGATGTAATAGGAAGAGAAAAAGTTTGTCAGATGGAGACCCACACAGATGCGCGTAGCCACAGCTAAGCAGCATGTCCATGTAAATTTAGTCTCAGACAGAAAAGGCAGAGTGGGGAGGAGGGGAATCAACACCTATTAAATTTGGACAGGGACAGAAAGAGGGGCCTTTTCTGACTGACAGATAAGGTTATGTGGTTGAACAATAATTTGAAAGCTTGAATTATTCATGTCCAATTCAAAGTAAAAAGGTTTAACCTGGTGATATCATCTTGTTGCAGTATTTCACTGAGGCAAAAAATGTTATTCCTGACTTTTTCATTTTATTAGCTTCATGTCTTATACATGAAAATAGAGAAGATAATGGGAATAACTGCTAATTTTTAGAGAAAAATATGTATGTATTAAGGTTGCAGACCAATTTCCTATTTAAAATGAAAAAACCCCAGACAGCTTGCACAAAGCCTTCAGTGCAGTTTGACAGCTGAACTTCAGACTTTTCTTCCACCATAACCTATTCACCAGAGCTGTTCTTCTTCGCAACTCTTAAAGCAAGAAGGTAAAGGTGGATATATCACTGGGATTCCAGCCTTCATTTGAAAATAAAGATTTTATTTTTTTTTAAGAGTTATATTTATTTACTGACAAGATATGCAAACACAATACTGTCATATGTCTGGCTATCTGCCACAGCTTCCTGAATTGGCCTTGCACAGTATTCATTGATTGTGATGAAGAGTTTGCAGACTGTCCAAAATCATCACATGGATCATTACTACAGAAAGGATGAACAAAATAACTTACACATAAAGACACATACAGATAAAAATACAGTTTGGAAACTACAGCTCTGGTCAAGATTCACTTTTTTTTTCTGTCAGCATCAATTTATTGATGAATTAATTTAGCTTGGGACAATATTAATCCACTCTTAATTCCAGTTAAACAAACCTGAAAGAAAGTATTTAATTGTAGGTGTTGGCAGGGAATAGGAGTCTTAGGCAAAACGTGAAAAATCTTCCTCCTAACCTGAAGTGCACTTAAACTGCATTTTCTTCTAGAAAATCCATTACCAATTCTATCCATCCTATAGTTCACAATGTGCTGCATTATTATTGGCCCTGTAAGTGTTGATATCTCTGAAACAGGGATTGACTGTAGGACATACCAGTTTCCATAATTCGCCTCCTTTATTTTAAAATTCTGATCTCCATGGAACTTCAGGGGTATTTGTGGTGCCTCAAGGAACTGAATCAAGGACATATTTTGTAATTCTGTTTGAATGGTAATTTGTTCCATCTTTCTTTTGGGTAGTTGTAGAGAGGATAAGGTCTCCCCTCAGCCTCCTTCAGACTAAACAACCCCAGGTCCCTCAGCTGCTCCTCGTAGGCCTTGTGCTCCAGGCCTTTCATGAGCCTTGTTTCCCTTTTCTGGACATCCTCCAGCACTTCTATATCTTTCTTATAGTGAGGGGCTCAGAACTGAATGCAATATTCAAGGTGTGGCCTCATCAGTGCTCAGTACAGTGCTATTCCTGCTGGCCACAGTGTTTCTAAT
>WTSP01011958.1:0-43995 GCA_025331215.1 Actenoides lindsayi | reverse complement strand
TCATAGTTATGTGTTGTTGAACACCTGAAAAGAATTAAAGATGCAGTTTATTGTAGCTTTAAACAACCTGAATGCTCCCCTTTTTCTTTCTCTTGTGCTCTCATTCCCTCTCCTTTCACTTTGTAAAAATGAAGTAGAATGTCAGCAGTGAGGACCTTTCTGCAAATGTTCCTACCTGAAACTGTAAAACAAATGCAAGAACATGACATGTGTGAAGTGATACTGCCTCGAGTACCATCTTACCGTGATGACAAAGGTCATACACTGGGTCTGACATTTTTTTTCCTCTCCTGCTTGGCACACTTCACCTTTTCTGTGCTTGTAGGACTTAAACTCTTCACCTAATAAAAAGGACTATTCTTGCTAATTACTTCTGTGGAAGTTTTTTTTTATTCTTTTTCACTTATTTCAGTAAAAAAGTATTGTGTTTATAATAATGGCATGGTGGTAATGGCATGGTAAAGCAAGGATCCAGTAGTGGATCCCCAAGCAGACAAGAAAGTTCCCACTGCAATCACATAAAATACGAGGAGTTTCGGTATTGTCTCTGTCATGAACTTTTCTTATGTAAGGTTGGTTGCTGAAAGAAATCTCATTTTTATAGCTGAAAGCCAGGGCTTTTACAATAATTCAATAAGAATAATACATCAGTAACATTTATAAAGGCAGGCTTACAGAAATGAGGAAAAGTCATGTTAACTTGTGTGTATGTCTGTATCCTATGGCCAGATACAACAGGTTCTCTCAGTCTATTAACCAGCTAATGGGCTTTCAGATGCTTAGGAGCTGCATAGTTAAGGATCCAGATCTTGAGCAATTTTTACATCTCCGCATTTCTAGTCACTGAAGGGAGTAAAATCCAGGGAGTTTGGAGAAGCAGGTAGTGGGTGTAAAGATCAGAAGGAGGTCTAATGACCTGTGTCACTTCCAGAAGAGGGAAGGTAGCACTATGCCTTGAGCAATCCGTTCCTTCTGAAGCAAGTAGGGCTGTCAGGAAAGATGCTTACTTCTGCCTTTTTTTTATTGGTCTTCTGGGGTTTGTTTTTTGTAAAGTTTCCTGCTATCACCATTAATTTACCTTAACATGCAGTTATCCTTGCTGTCCACTGAGAACCTAGTCAGTAAAGTGTTTTCAAGTAATGAAAGTACTTAAGCTGTGTAATGGAAAGCAGTCACTTCACAGATTTGCTGTTCTAAAGGCAAAATTAGACTTTCAATGATTTGGTAAGATAATAGAATTTGAAGTACTGTTAACAAAACCAGATTCCTCAAAATGAAAACTCAAGGGTCGCATTTAGTATAACACAGGAACTAGGGCTCTGGTGGTGCTTTTGGCAAAGAGAGATACCAAATTGCACTCTGAAAACATTTTTGTTACTTATGCAAACATGCAGTGCCTACAGATATGGTGTTGGTTTTCCCAGTAAAAAGAGGTTGCACAACATGTTTTTGTATCAGTTTATTTTCATGTGCTTTCTTGCTGAAAGGACTACTTTTGCTTGCTGGTCAGTGAAGTTGTTATTTGCTTTCCCAGGCCCCAAGGGACCAAATCCTGTCTCAACTATTGCTTCCTCTTTTGAGAACAGTTCTTTCGTTTTTTTCTTTTCTTTTGTACATTTTGATTTCTGTCTGGGTTTTGCTTCAACTTGTAAAACACCCTTCCTCTTTAGCCATCCAAATACATGTCTCTCTGTAGTACCCATGCCACACGTTGTATTTAATAATTGATACTTGCCTAATAATTAAAGTTACTCATTTGTAAGTTGTAGGTGAAGCATGGAAAGCATGATTAAAATCTGTCTGATACGGATTTAAAAAGCTTTATGATTTATATTCTCTAAATACTTACAAATAGTGCCTGAACGGAGATGATGCTTTCCATGTTTGCTTCTTTGGTAAAGAGTTAGTTTTTTCTGTGTTCACCTGTTTGTTCAGGTGTTTTCTAGGTAACTAGGCAATGCTAACAAATTTTCGGAGAATGTTCTGGAGTGACTGTCTTCAGTTAGACTATTTTCTGAAGGCCTCAGGTGCTTTATGTTTTTTCTCTGATGGGTTGATGCATGCTAAATTTTCATTAAAAAGTGAACAGAGGTAGTTGTTTTTAAACACAACCAGATTTCCCTTAGAGAGAAGTAAAATGTATGTACATTACGGAGTTAGAGGGGCAATTATGCCAGGAACAGAAGATCATCTTCTGCTCAAAGTATTTTAATAGGCAGATGGCAGCTATTAGCTTATTATTGCGGGAGGAAGGAATCAAAGTCATAATCAGGGAGAATGATGTTTGCCATGTAATTAAACTATCTAACCAGTGCAGTACTCTGCTATGTGCATATGAGAATACTGAAGAACCAATGGAGCTATGTGGTCTTGCAAGAGCAAATTCTTCAGTCGTGTTGTGGGTCAGATGGTGTGGAAGCTTTGATAGCAAAGAAGGGATGATGGTGAAGAAGGAACAGCTACTTGAACAGCCTGACTGATTTAAAAAAAAAAAAAAAAGGCTGCTGAATAATGCCATTCATATAAACTGAATCACAATGTGGTTTTGAAGATTTAAATAAGGTCTTTGCAGAATTAAGTAACAGATATTGTCAGGAAACTGGAAGTCAAATACTACAGGTAGAGGAAAATATATGCCTTCCCTTGTGGCTTTAAATTGCTTCAAAAATAGAGGAGCATAGATAGTGAGCAATATAGATGAAATCTGCATTAAACACAAGGAGTATGTAATGATGATAGTTTGTACCCATTAGAGAGAGACGTTCAAAGATAGGAACTAGATTTAGACCTAGATTCAGAATTGGAAGGCTGCTTAGTTGTGCCTAGGTCTACACAGAAATACAAAACATGAACACGTTCTGAGAGTGGAGCACCAGTGTTCTAGTCATAGTTACGTGCTGCACATGGGAACCAAAGACAGGGGAAGGGGAAGACAGAATAAGATTTTAACAATAAAGTAAACTAGGGATGCAGATGTTAATGGAAGTTGTTAGCAGAATACTGGTGTATTTTGGGAAATAAGTTGTATTATGTCCATCTTGAACAACATCCTCAGAAAAATCATCTTACGTAAGGTAGTAAAAATCAAAGAGAAGACAAGGATTGCCTTGTGCTCTCTTTCAGGACCTTCTTATGGCACTGAAGCTACTATAGGCATGATAACAGACAGGGTGGTCTGTATGGAATAGGGTAAAGGTTTGGGTGATTTTCTTGCCACTGAATGTGATCAAATGCAACCTTGAGAATGTAGCAATTCATGCCATGTGCTTAGCTAAACCCCTTCCTTCCCTTACCAGTTGGCCTGCAATTGCATGTGTCCAGAGCAGCTGTCAGAGAAGATGAACCTCTTTGGTTCAGGGCTTATCTTCCCTGTTGATCTTCAATGAGGAAAAAAACCACACTCTGTGATGACTGCAATTTCGGCTGATATTTGAGGATAAAGCAGGGACCTCAAAGATTGAAACTCCACGGTGTGGCTGGAAGTGCCAGTCTCAGTGTCCTGGTCTGATAAATAGCCTCTCTGCCTGCAGTATGGTCATTTACATAAGTTGGACTGACAGCAGAGGCATGACTCCGGTCTTCATACCCTACCTAACAGAAGCAAAGGCCTGAGAAACCTGTTTCTATGGGAACTTAACAGATACCCAGGGCCCTAAACCCCAGATGTCTCCACCCACAGCCTCACTAAGCAAATGCATTTCTTTGTAATGGTGTGCTACAAAACACTGAGTGGGCAAAGCCACAGAATTAATGATGCCAAAAACTCTGGGGGCCTTAACGTGGAGCTTCACATTAAGAGCAGAATAATAAATACCTCATTTCACAGTTCAGGGTGCTGCCAAAAACCTGGAGGAACAACAAATGAAACTTTGAACGGGCCTGGCTAGATGGTGCTATTCTGATTGAGAGGTATTTTGTGTCGCCTGTGTCCCGAGGATTAGTGTCACACTGACTCCAAATTCCAGGTCTATCAGAGCAACCCACTGCAGCTATGGCCACCCAGCTGTAAGGCAGTGCATTTTCAAGATTCAAGGTGGCACAAATTAGAGCTGCTTTTGGGTGTGTTTGAAGTAATTCTTTCCACAAATAAAAAATTGGTTTATCTTAAAGGGCCTGTGCAAGGGAATAATGCATGGCCGTTGTCCATGGCAAAAGGAATTGTTTTCAAATACTATTCATATAAATGAGCTTTATTCTTACTGGTTTTAAATGCGAATGTGATTGTGTTGCAGGTAGATGCATCCAGGAGTAGGTCAAGTTTGTTTTAGGGCAGCCTGGATGAAGTCTGCACTGTCAGGTAACACACACATACACCCCTAAGAAGGCAACAGTACACTGGTACAAAGTAGCTAGTCTTAATTATTGGAGGGGTTAAGGTGTATTGCAAACTGAAGCATGTGATGCTTAAAGAAAGTGAAAGAGGAGAAGGACACAAGACATGCCTGCTCTGAGGAGCATGTTGATTCACTGCTGCTGCTTGGTGACTGTAAGCTCTTGCATGGTCTTAGCATAAACACTTAAAAAATCTCTGGGGACAGGAACTGTACCTTTACCCCAACTTAGTGAGTGATTTATTATTGTTAATTTATAATTACAGTGCTTCCTACAAATCTTAGTCACAGATCCTGAACGTTTTGTGCTAAGCAGTATGCAAAAAAGACAGTCCTGGTCCATAAAAGCCGTAATCTTTACTTTCCCAATGTGAGAAACTGAGCAGATATAGGGAAGGATAATTTATCTCTTCTCTCTCAGCATTCCTAAATATGTATTTTAGTATATGTAACAATGCTGAGACATTTAATCTGTATTAAAGCAATGGGAATAGTGAGTTTGAGCCTGAAGAGAGTAAAGAATCTGTCATGTACTTAGTTATGATTGTTTCCTGTGTATTTTCTCTAGCAAGTGTACAGCATCAAAAGTGACACATCTGCCTTACATGTTGAGATAGTTGGATGGGTTGTGGGGAAAACAAGTAACCATCTGGCTGCAGCAAGATTTTGCTCATTTTTAAACTAGACTTATAAAGATCTTGTTAGTTATGTGTTTTGTCATCTAAAGGATGCAAATTATAGCCACTTGAAGAATTTATTTTTTAATTTAAAAATATAATGTTATCACCTCTTGCAGCACAGATGCTTTGTTGGAAGTTAATTGAGGAGGCTTGTGAGTTTAATTATGCTGCAGTTAGATTGTTATCTAAGGATCCTCTTTTGCACCTGGCTTTAGCAAAGTACAATAAACTGATTCTTTCTTAGAAGAGAAAGGTTATTAAATCCTGCCATGAAGTTTCTGTGATTTTGATTCAGTGAAGCAGATGTGTGAGCTCAGTTATTTGCAGTCACTTCTACCAGCTGAGGATGGGACCCAAGGTGCCTGTCTATTCCGGGATTAGAAAAATGTACCTTCATGTATTTTTAGAATGAAAGGGTGGGTTTAAGAAATGTGACTGACAACTTCCACCTCTAACTGCCAGCATTTCCATGTCATAGCTCTTATCTTCCCCTACATTGCTTTTTCTCTAGTCTGATTATATATGCTTTATTCCTTCATTTGTTTTATGCAGTCTGTTACAGTTTCTAGAGTACCTTATTTGTAGAGAACAAGTCTCTTTTGTGACTCAGTGTCATCCACTTTCTCATTCCCTATTATTCCATCGTGACTTCATCTTTTTTTTTTTTTCCTGTTCTGCCTAAAGAAAGAAAAAGAGATGATAACCCTTCCACTTGTAGCATCTTTTTCTTACCCTTGACCTCATGGAAAGTTGTGCAGAATGATCAATAGAATGCACAGTAAATGGTACAATACTGTCATTACTTTCAGTATTGACATAATAGAATGAAGCATCTGCTGTCTTTAAACTGTTACATTTCACAACAATTGCTTTGTATTTCCATAGCTACAGCTTAGAAAGCAATGTCACCCTTGTCTTCCCCAGGCAGGCAGGATTATTATTTTATACAAAGTGAGCTAGCTATTTAATAAAATGCCTAAGATCATGCCTTGCATTTCGGGATGTTTCAGATAATTATTTTGTTTGGAAAATCAATTCTCTGGTTGAAGCTTGGTGCCTACTTTTACTAAGTTATATGTGGTATTTTTTTAGTGTGATTGCTATTCTCACTTTTATCCGTTGCACTTGTGTCTTTGGGATCATTATCAAACCCCTTACCAGTGTGCATGGCTTCTTGGTGCAGTGGTCAAGCTGTGCAGTCTGTTTCCTGCCAGTTATTTGTGTGTAGATTGTCGCTCTTCAGTGGTGTAGATTGGCAGCTGTGTCAGTGGCATCTGGAGAAAAAGTAACAGAGAGATGCTCAATGTGTGATTACTTTCTTTTTCTTTTACTAAAAGAGAAAAAAGAATTATCACACTACAGCTGTGTGCTTATCCAGGAGCTTCAAATAAAAAGTGTTTCTTTGTTTAGAAGCCTGTCTAGCTATCTCATAGCTCTAGATAGATTTATTAATACCTGGTTTTGCAGGGGTTAGAAAATTGAATGGGAGGTCTTAGTGAGATCTGTAATGAGCTGCTTCAGGATGACCGGGGACACTTACTCTGCGATGGCAGACTACATCCTAGAGCTCTTGGAACACCCGAAATTTGTACTCTCTCCCCCTCCATGATACCTACCACCCCTGACCCAAAGCCCAGTGGAGAGAGGAAATGAAGACACGTGCCCATCCATTTCCCTTTTCCAAGCAGCATACTCACAGAGAAAGGAAGATTTGAGCTTCCATGGTTGCAGGAAGTAGAATCTACAGGGTCTTTAATGTTTACATTTTCATCTGCATAACCTGTATGTCTTGAGTTTTTCCCTCTCTCAACCAAGATGAATCCAGCCTCTGGGTTTATTTGCCAATCATAGCTTCAGAATCAACCTTCTTTCTATTCTAAGTCCTCTAGGAGAAAGCAGGCTGTATGGCAATTGCTAGTCTCAAACAGTTCAGACTTTTTCACAGTTAGAACCAAACACAAAGGGAAGGTCTTCTTTCAAGTAGTTTGTGTCCTAGGTGGATTAAATGAAAGCATATTTTTCTATTTAGATCCTCCCATAATAACTTCAGAGTGGAAAAAAAAAATGGTACTGGAAATCCTTGCAATTTTTAATAGCTTTTCTGACCAATTTAGTTCTTTACTGTATGTGCTTCTAGTCTCCCTTTTCCCCCTTAATCTCTATATCTGGCATTAAGACTACATTATAAAGAAGATCAAAGAGACTAATGCAATGTCTGGACAGTTCCTTTGTTCTGCTTACCATTTCATCCCTTTGAAGACTTAATTGCAATTTAAATTTGTAAACAGGTGTTTTCCAATTTTAAACAAGAAACAGTTCTTCTGCATACCTTGCTATGCTGTTAGCTACACTATAATGACATGGCAAAAGAAGCTGTAACATGTCATTTTGCTTACTAGAAGGGTTATATAATTAGAAGATGTTTTCTCAGTATTTGATATGAATACTAGATAGCAAGGTAGGTATGCTATTTTTAATTGTTTGGGAAACAAAAAAACAGGGCAGTGAAAAGGACTTCAGTTCTTAGCTGCTTTGTTAGAATAATAGATCATCTATATATTTTCCTGAAGTGAATGTCAGAAAATGCACACAAGCAGAAATTTGATTTTCTTGACTTTAATTTTGGTCAATGTACAAGAATGAGCCTGATATGTAATACTCTAGAACATGAGCCTAAGATGAGTACATAGAAAATACTTAAAAAGCACTAATTAAAAAATCTTCATCCAGTTAATCTTCAGATATCCAGATGAATCTAAAAATCCATCTTGGATTTTGTCATTGTATTGTTTGGTTAATTTAAATTTTGTAGAGTAGTTACAGATTCTGTTGGTTTTAAGTGGTTTATTTAATTTGTAATCCCTACAATTCTAGTAGCAAACATGCGCACAAGTACGGATCAAGGCTGAAACAGTTTCTTGCATTGAATCAGATTTATCAGCGGACTGTAGAATTTGGGTTACTAGTCTTAGCCACAGGTACCATGAACTTTGGGAGAAAACTCAAAAATGCCTGTGAAACATTTCGTCTTACTGGAACTCCTTCTACAGTTGTTGTATTATCTTGTCATATGAATCTTTCAGAAGATCACATTAAATGTGTTCCCCCAGTTATCCACCTCCTACTTTTTCTGTATTAATATCCTAATACAAAGGGTTGGCTGCTCAATCATTTTGAGGTAGATCCTTCTGTATGACTTGCAGTTCCTAATTACTGATAATCCCATCCTTCTAATGTTTCCTGCATATTTTATCTAATTATATGTGACAGTAAGTAGTAAAACTTTCTTTAAAGTAAAAGCCAAACAGCTCTTTGCACTGATTTATACTTACTATATGCTTTCCTGTACTTTATTGGGGCTTTTATTTTTCTTTTGAAGTAACGTGTCCAGACAATCACTGGTCTGCCTGTTTGTGGAAGATAAATGAATTACACATGAGTATATTCTTACAGTAATTTGTTGAAGGAATATAAGGATGTATGAGACCATAGGGACCTTAAGGTCTTGTCAGCAGAAATCTTAGGCAGCAAGAAGAGGGGCTGCCTGCAAGAGATAATGAGGGAGATGGACTGGGTCTCACGTCTGGCTCTGAGTAGAGTCCTGTGATGGCATATCTGAGCTGTCTTGATTGAGCTTCTGGATTCAGCTTGATTGCAACTGAAAGAAGTGAAGAGAAGGGAATAGACAATGAGGACGACTCAGCTGACTGTGGAGAATGAGGAATGGGAAGTTCGTGGAATAGGTTCTAAGATGATTTCTGCTCTATTGATGCCTTTTGCATGATTTTTCAATGCAGGAAAATTGCTGGGCACCAGCCACAGCAACCAAAAATGAAATTCAGAAGAAACAGGTTGACTTACTCTGGGCAAGATGGAGGAGAAGAAAACAGATACTAGTAAATAGTGGTGTGTGGGCTCTATCCTAGTGTCCTACCTGTTAGTGATCTGCTTGAATGAAACTTGGAAAACCTGTACTTTTAGAAGAATACATGGAGGTCAGTACCTAAAACATAGTGCTGTTAGTAAAAGGACATAAGAGGTACAGGACATCACTGATGCAATGGGTTCTTGTGATGGCTGGTAATCTTTTGGATGAAGCCCCTAAATAATTGTGGGAAGTTTGCAATACCTATACTGCAAAGTGAAGCAGAAGCTACTCATCCAACCAACAACTAAATTGCTATTCTAAGTGTGTGGAAAGTTAATTCCTAATTCCACATCTGGATATTGGTATAATTCTGAAATCATAGCAGCTGTGCATCTAAACAGTTTTAATAACCATTACAATTCTGTTTATTCCAGTTTTGACCACAGCTAGAAACAAGGCATGAATTTCAGTGTTTCTGGGAAGAGTGGGTAAGAGTAGCAGGGAATGCAGCTTAAATGTGATTCCTCCATAAAGCAGCACGTACACACTAATCAGTAAAAGGAGGAGCATTGAGAACCTCAAACTGACCTTTTGGGGATTTTTTTCCTTTTTTTTTCTTCTTTCTTCTATTACGAAAGATTTTATGCTAATCTTGAAAACATCTCAGCTGCTTGTACAACTTCCTTCCCAGAGTAACTAAACCTTCATGGCTCATAATGAATACTTACACATCTTGCAGTTTTAGAACTACTGTGAGTCTCAGTGCAGAGAAGTCCTTAATAATCATGGGTAGGTGTCCTAGCAGAGCAGGTTCTCTTAGTGTGAGCATGCAGGTAAAACTGTTCTGGTTCCCTGCACATAAAACCAGTTGGTAATTGGCAGAAATTATTTTGACCAGGCATATGTTTGTCACTTTCATATGAAAAACTAATTTAGTCACTGGGAAATGTTTCACTGTGAAATTTTGTGCTCCCTGTATTTTGTCAGGAGCCTTAACAAGAGTTAGTCAGCAATAAATATTTTCCCTAATCCTTAAAGTTAGGAGAAAGAATGATTTAAATTAATTGTACAGCTTTCCCATACTTTCAGTAAACTATTGGGAAAACAGAACCCTGAAGTGTTACCTGACCAGATTCACAACTTCCCAGCAAGCTTATTGAGTAAGCAGCTAGTGATCATTTAAATACTATTATTTAAGGTAGCCCAGATTTAAAGGAAAAGATGGGTTTTTCCTAGAGGTCAGCAAGTGGAAATTGAGGTGTGTTGTAAAAGCTATCTTAGTCCGGTGCTGCAGGAAAGATTTGCCTTCAACATCTGTATTTTAGTTCCTGTGAGAAATTACAGGTTATTTATATAACTATAGATAACTTATGGCTATGTGTAGATATATGTACCATATTTCATTCCAGGTTAATTGGAAACCAGTTGATTTCCTTCTACCTCCAAAGGAAGAAGTGTGAAACTACAGTGAGAGTTGTGGTAAGCACTCAGCTGCAGGAACGGGGTGTGTGAACTGAATGTCTCTAGATGCACACAAATGAACGTCTGCATTGCTAACGGGCAGATTTCTTTTTCCCTGTGTGAAGTACATATAACTGTTGGAAATGAGTGTACATGGTGAAGTATAAAAATGCAGTGTTATCTTAGAATTTGGGCTTTCTAGATGCCTAAATTTGGCACTCTTCTTTATAGTATAGCAAAATACTTTGATTGTAGAACTTGGTGCTAACCATTTGGCTGAATTAACTCAGCTCTGTGTGTGTTTTCATGAATTGTTAGATTGTGTTCATCAAAATGTGTAGCTAGATTGAACACACTAAATAGGATCCTACCTTGTTCCTTGATCCTTAAAAATTACTCATGTGGTTAATTCAAGACATACCAGCAATCCCACTGAGCTCTTGTATTCTATTATGCTTCTGTACTTGGCACATCTAAAACCAGTGTCTGAAAGGTACATTTGCCAGGCTGCCTAGTTGAAAGGACCATACAGGGACAGTTGAGAGGAGGCTGTGTTTCCTGCACAGAGTAAAAGATAGGGAAAAATTGAGGTCAGCAATACTAGCAATAGGAGTTGTTTTGCTACCAAAACCATTACCAATTCTTGTATATATTGGTGTGAAGTTTCCTACTAGTTCCTGTTCTGCTTGGAGACTGTAAAACTAACAAGTTGTCTTATGAGTAAGTAAATGTTGATAGCCTAATTTCCTATGGTTTTGTGGCTTGCGGTTGGCTGACTTCCTCAAATTAAGTTAATAATACTATAGCTCCTCCTGAGGCTGTGCTGAACTCATGGGTATAAGAAGCTGTAGGAACATCACAGAACTTCTGCTTTGGTGTAGTGGATGCTGTGGTACCCTGAAGTACAAACTCGGATATTTTTTCCTGTTGTTGTAAAACAGTTTTCTTTTTTATTTGGTTTCTCTGATATCTCATACAAGGATGAGCTCATCTAGCATTCTGTCTCTCTGTGAAATTACTTCAAATCTGCTCTACCAACTGACCGTTTTCATTAAACTTGTTTTAAGAGACCTCTAGCTCTGTTTGAAATCTAATACAGGACTCAGTGGTTATTAGAGGGGAAATAGGGATGGGAACATAAAACAACAACAAAAAAAATACTAAGAAGAAAAAAATCTTGGGAACCTCACCTGCATACTTTGCTGTGCAATTGCTTGAAATTGTGGATGCTAAACTCTCTAGGACGTAAGACACAGAGTTTTACATTTACATTCTCAATAGTTGGAAGAGTTGAGATCTGTTCTGCCTCAGGAAGCCTATTTTCTTCCTAACGTATTCAGGTTTTTATTCCCTCTTTTTCCTAAGATGAAGACTAGGACAGACAAATTAGAGAGGTGGTCTGTGAGGGTAGTCCCAGACACTGGTGAAGAGACCTTTTCAGGTCAGATTCAAGAAATTAGTTTCTATTGCTAAGTGGAGAAAAGAGACAAAAGTTGAGATGACCTGGCACTAGCACTGAAGGATGATGCCTATGCTGATTGACCTGGCCCGGGACAGAAATTGTCTTTGATGGAGTAGAACAACAGCAGAAGGTAAACTCCAGGACTGAGAGCTGCTAGGTGTGGCTGGAAAAAACAAGGATTGTGAAGGAAAGACAGAGACTGAGAACAGCAAGGGAAGAGTGAGAGTAGGTTGCTCATGATAGGGCACATGTGTGGAAGTTTCAGAACTGAGACTGGCTGAAAGAATACTGTGACTTGAGAATGGTGGAGAGATGTTCAGACTGGCACTGTGAAGTGACTGAAATGAAGCCTTTGCAGAGGAACTGTGAACATAGGGAGGACTCTGGTAGGGACTCGAACAAGAAAGTGGAGACTGAGGATCAGACTAGACTTCAGAGGACTTAGCTGAGAAGCAAGAGATAAGAACTGGGACTGGCACTGGATGAGGTTGCAGAGGATCATGCAGAAGATTGACATGCATGTGCTTTTTTCGAAGGGATGGTAATTTCAGTTCAATCTTGAAGTTTGAACTTGACCATTGGGTCTAGTCAAGTATTACTCAGCTGCCTTTGGTGATTTTGGACGGTGTTGGCTTCTATCTCTATCTAACCATTGTCCAGCAATTCTGGCCTCTTTACCTAGACAATCCCAAACTAATGCTCTCCCTTGAGCACAGATCTGCCTTCCTTTTAGCTCAGGCTCCAAGATCACCTATCTCACATGTATCTCAAGACTTTTCCTTAAGAATTTTCAGCATTAACCCTGTTGTCCCTGAGATTAATCCTGGTGTGTCCAAGAGATGCCCTGTACTGCTCTTCCTCCATCCATGTAAAAAGATGCTGCTTTCAAGACTGTGGGGGCTAAGTTTAGCCTGATTCCCATAGCAACACTATTAATCCTCAAACAAATACCAAACAACAATTGTGTTTAGAGATGGAGGGGTGTTAATAAAGGTGATTTGGGAGTATTCCCACTGAATAAATGTGCTTTTCTTTTGTTGAGACTTCGGCAATCTAGGTTTTCCTGGCATGCTGCTTTCTGGGTAATAGCTAATGTATCAACTGCTTCTGTATGCTTTCATGTTTTTTAAAGGTTTTATGCTTAAGAGTAGTGCTCTGTTCTTGCATATGGTGCCAGGCAGGGGTTCAGCACCTGTGTTGCTGCTCTTTATCTTCCCACTCAGGGGAGGTTGCCAAGTTCACCACATTGTGATCTGTAGCGAAGTTGATAGTATTGAATCAAATCAGTTCTGTTCTCTTAAACAGGAGGAAAGCCAGGTACACTGGGGGACTCTAGGTGGAAGAAACAACAGAACGGTGGAGGGAGTTTTGCTCTCTGCATGAAAACGTAAAGCACTTGATTTCAAATTGTTGAATACTCCAGATTTGCTGCTTGTAACCTCTATTCCCTACTGCCAAAACTGAACAAAGTTAAATTCTTATCTCTGTGCAATAGAGTATACCTGTGAAAGAAATTGTTCTCTCCTGTATTAAGCAGTGTACAGATGTCAGGAGTCAGCTTAGGTGGCTAATTACCTTACTAAAGACCTGAAATGCAGGAAAAGTGCTGTTCCAGATGTAGCCTGGAGGAAAATTTTCTTCCCCAAGAGAAACAGATTGAGAACTTGAAAAGAAATTCCAAAGGAGAAAGAATGTTTTCTGTTATTTCATGTTTTGTGTTGTTTTCTTTTCAGACAATGAAGAATGAGAAGCTATTAATGGCTGGAACTCCAGCAATCGTTCTTCTCTTTACTGAATGATTAGGAGATAAGATATAGTTTGTTTCCTCTGTATATTTTATGCCAAGCAGGCCAAGGCCTTGCAAACATTTGTCTTGGTTGTCATCCATACCGATCCTGGTCTTGGACATGCAGAAGAAGATAGTAACTGGAGTTCCACTATAGTTGTCAACCTTTCACAGGTTTAGATTGAGTTATCAAAATATGCTTCTCTCTAACATTCAGAAAATTCAGACAGTAGGTTTGATACTTGCTTCTGCAAACTGTGTTCATATGTAAGGTTCTCCAACTGCTGCAATCGGAGGTACTTTTAAAGCAAACTTGATTCAGTATTATACTACCTATATTTCTCAGTGTACTATTCCCACCTTGTTGTATTGGTGATCCACATAAACCAGCTTTCTTATTTTGAAGAAAAAGCTTTCTTCCCTCGCTCCCCCTGCCTTTTTTTTTTCCTTCTGTATTGTTAGAAGCAAGAAAATGCCTCGTCAAGGACTAATGGGGTTCAAGGTGGTTACTTTCTGCGAGTGAGTGGTGCTTTCACAGATTAAATTACTTCTGTGCAGACATTATCATCTGATACTTCCAATAGCTTTTCAGAGCGAAGAGAAGTGGAATCCAAATGACCTTAAGCAGAAAAAGGTTATTTTTTGTTTGTTTGTTTGTTTTGTTTTTTATTCCTAGTGAATGAATATTACATCATTCTTAGATGTTAGGGGAAATCAAAATCATAGCTGAAATAATTGATAATGGTTGTCTTGACTGTTCAATTCTTTACTTTAAGGCCTGTTGGAAACCCAGTCTTTGCATGAAGCAGATGAAGATGTGGTCACCGATGTTGACTTCACCAATATGATTTCTGAAGAAGAAAAAGAAGAGTTAAAGATTGAGCTAGCCAAGGTAATGACTTTGAATTTCTGTGAGTGTTACTGTTTCTACTTCCTGAAACTGGAAGATATTAATTGTAGGATGAAGTACACATTATAAAGGTCTGCTCTTCCTTTTTAGTAAAATTATTGTAGGTTACAATAATGTGAAGCAATTAATTTCCTTAGATATTTCTTCAAGATTTTTTTTTTTATTTATAAACCCTCCTTTATATAGAATGAAAGGTATTCTTACTAGATATATGGTATTGTTGTTACAGTGGTTGTGACACCTGATGGAAAAGATTTTTTTTGTGTGGTGCTCAGAGAAAAAGCTGCTGATGGTTACAGAAGAGACTGATGGCGATGAGCACAGTAATTTCACCACATTTTTGTTTCCTCTGTCACTGATGTGTTTGGAGAAGGTTATGGTTTTGGTTTGCATTTGTTGTTTACTTAAAGAACTTCAGGAGATGTCATGACACCATGAAAAGGTATAAAAAGAATACTTAGTAACAAGGAGATGGGAGGAAAAAGGTATGAACCATGTGATCTTTTTATTACCAAGATTAAAGAGGTTGTCTAGATTCACAATGGGAGGGTGGATTCACTTTTAATTACTGCTGGCATACCACAGAAACAGAAGTGAAATTCCAAAATGGAAATGAGAGAATGGGAAAAAGTGAAGGGTTACTTATTTTAAATATGGGACTAGAAGTGGAGATCACAGCTATATGAAGGGGTAGAGTTATTTTTGTCTTAATTGAAATAATGAATTTTTTAAGGCAGTAGGTTGGAAACTTCACATAGCACGAACAAAATAGCAGCCTATTTGAATAGTAGGAAACTCAGAATTTGAGACTGAACATATACCCCCAAAGTGTAAACTGTCTACAGAAAAAGCATTCCTTCATAGTTGTTCATAGTGCTCTGTGAAGCATTTGCTGTTGTTCCACACAGAATGAGCACATCGAGAGGGCAGTTCTTTTGAAGAGTTTGAACTATGTCTTTCATGCAACAG
The DNA here is from genome assembly GCA_025331215.1 of Actenoides lindsayi. Taxonomy (NCBI): domain Eukaryota; kingdom Metazoa; phylum Chordata; class Aves; order Coraciiformes; family Alcedinidae; genus Actenoides; species Actenoides lindsayi. The sequence continues at coordinate 28,528 of WTSP01011958.1, read as the reverse complement.
TACAAATTAATATTAATTTACATATTTATATTAAATATTCTAAGAAGTCACATTCTTAGTGATTCAAGTCATTTAGGATTTTCTAGTGAAGCAAAACCCAAAAGTTGTGTTTTCACTTTAAAGTTCTATCAAGCCTTATGTTTCTGAGTTGCTATTTACTTTTTACTTCTTCACTGATCCTGTCACATCTGTAAATAATAAGAAGGAAGCTGAAACTTCTCATATTCAGTTTGTCACACAGTGATGAGATAGGAGTTGGGATGTTCACTGTCGGCTTTTCATCAGGACCAGAGGCAGTGGGCACACATGGAAACACAGAAGGTTCCCTCTGAGCATTAGGAAACACTTCTTTTCTATGAGTGTGACTGAGCACTGGTGCAGGTTTCCCAGAGAGGCTGTGGAGTCTCCATCCTTGGAGATACTTAAAACCTGTCTCAGTACAGCTCAGAGCAATTGGCTTTACATGCCCCTGTTTGGGCAGGGGGATTGGATGAGATGACATCCAGAGGTCCCTTCCAACCTCAGCCATTCTATGTTTCTTTTCTCTTTTATGGTGAAAGGAATTTAAGATGCAGGTGGAAACAAGGAGGAAAACAAAGAAGTTCTTGCAACCATCTGAGACTGATATGCCTCTCAATAGAATTAATCTCAAGAGTTTCTGGGCATCCTTCCTGCTTGCTGATTCCTGTAGGAGCCAAGAGTTCTCAGTGCCTCATTGTAGAAATGCTTTAATTCATGTACCAACACACAAGTGTGCGATTGCCTTTCAGATATTATGATCTTGGCTGACCTAGAAATTATTTTCTGAATTGCTCACAGCAGTTTACTGGTGTACAGTTAATGCTTAAAAACAAAATAAAACTGCTAATTATGCTGAGAGGTTTGGAAAACTTGAATTTAGAGCGAACAAAGTCTAAACCTAAATGAGGCTTAGGATTCTTAGAAAAGACTAGAAAAAGAATATGTGAGACCTTGATTTTTCCAGAAAGAAACCTCTGTGGGGATTGGCTAATGTTTCCTTTTGAAAAACTGTTGGTCTTTACTTTCAAGCCCCTTCTGCTCTACTGGTGGTAATGTTGTTTTTGTTCCTTGTCCTTCTGTGTTAAGTAATACCTGTTTGAGCCTGTAGGAACAAGCACCTTTCTTATTGTTCCAAAAGGTTCAAATCTTCCTTAATGCTGCAATCACTTAATAGTTGATATAATGTGGAGCTGTTATGAGCACCAGCTGTGCAGGTATTTTAAAAGAAAAGATGTTACACCTCTGTATTATGTATCTGCTGTATATATGCTCTGTCTTCTTCCTCTTCCTCCTTCCCTTCCAGGCATTAGCCGAGGAACTAGCATTACTGTTCTTCTGACAGGATGTTTTCTATCCTCTTTTCCTAGCAGTCCCTGTACTGGAAACTTTTCAGAGTGTGGACTAAGTCTTACTGTATTTGTAGTCTAGATATCACAGCAGGGCTCTGACTCTAATCGAGCCTTGGAATTTCTACAATGCAAGTAAAATGAGGAACTTTTACAGAGCTTCTAACAGTCATTTGACTTCACAGAAGTCATTCTGACACTTAGGAATAACAGCAGAAAATAGTAGGCCAAAAACTTTACATAAGGCCAGAAGCTTGTTAGTAGAACAGATTCTTATTTTTTTTCACCTCTTCCTCCCTTGATGTGAGGAACATGGTACAATGACTCTTGAGTCATGATGGGGGCTGAGGTTTTGAGCTATCTTGCTTACTACTGTCATTGTCTTTCCATTAAGCTCAGCAAAGTAGTCATTTACTCGTTGCTGTCTTCCCCCTCCCATACCTTCACAAAAGCAGCTATCAGGTTTGAGCAGTGTTCTTTCTCACTGATGTATGGGTCCTAAGTTCAGGAATATGTGTTACTGTATGTTTATTCCCAAGCTGGAAAGATGTCACCATCTGTACCTTATTCTGCAAACTTACGGATAATTTTATTTGTGACTGTCCCTGACGTCTCTGGGTGCTGTAAGAGGGAAAACTTACAAAGTGACATGTACTCAGCCTGGAGGTGTAAAATTTGAGCTATATGGTATGGTACAGAGGTGAAGTGCCTATTGGTTTTTGTACTATGTTATTCTACCATTACAACTATTTTATATACAGTTACAATCACTTTCTTTAAAAGGCTACCGTAGTAAGGTGCTCACATTTCCTTACAAATATTTTATACATTTTAGTATACATGTTATAATACTCAGCAGTTTTGAAAATGGGTAACAATTCAATAGGAGTCACTAATTTACTAAATGCAATAGCTAATAAAAATTTAGGGGAGCCATGGATTGGCTTCATTGAAAGACAGCTTTCCTGTACGTTTGCCATAACTTTCTTTGTGCCTTCTGACATAAAAAGTATTATGTAAAAGAATGGTATAGAGAAAATGCAGTCTTGTGGGTTTTTTTTAAAGCAAATGAAATGAAGGAAAAAGATTCTTTTCTTCCTCACAAAGTGACCTTCTTTTTTGCCATCAAGTACCCCTCATAGTTGCTCTTCTTACCAGTGATATAGCTGGTCCTTCCTTATTACATTTTTTTTTTTTTTGTCTGTTAAATGTTTTCCAGCTTTTTTACAGGATCTAGCTATGCAGGGAGTTGATGTTCAGTTTTAGACAGGCGGGCAGGTGCCTGCTGCAGTCTGGGGCTGCCATGGTGATACCTGTGGTGGTGAAGTATGAGAGCTTGCCTTGAGAATCCAGGGTGTTTCCAAGCTGTGGTTCCAGGAAATGAGAGGTTTGTGTCAGTGACCTTTCAAGTTTTCTACGCCTGCTATTTTCACCTCCTGGCTGGTTTTGGCAGCATGACTAGGAAATGCTGTGCTGTGAGCTAGTGAGTGACACAGCTGTGCAGGAGTGAATTGTGGTGGTGCAACCAAAGCAGGGTGTACCAGCTCGCAGGACCCAGTGGGAGTTCCCTGGGACAGTACTGGCACCAAGACTTCCCTGTCAGGGGACTGTGGCCTCTGTTTCTCCGATGGCTTTGCTGTAGTTCCCAGCTCCTTCTCAAGTGTTTGTCAGTGTAATGTTATGCTGCTGGTGTTGACTGTGTAACTTGCTTCTTATTTCTTTAAAGAATCCCTGACAAAGCCTGTCCTTCAGTAGTTCTCACTCCTAAAGAGCCGTGTCTGCCTTCCTTTTGGTAGCAATGTATGCCTGTGGTCCATACCACAGCACATGACCTCCACGTGTGTACTGCATGTGCTGCTTCAATTGGTCACTGCCTTCCTCTCTTCACCATCTTCAGCCACTTGTTCCTGCCCTCTGCACTGTACCCACACAGGTACTTGCACATCTCTCGGCACTGGATTTAGGAACTGATCTGGCTTAAAAATTGCCCTTGATTTCTTCTGTGATGGCTTTTACCTGGTTCAGCTCGCCCTGGCCAGGAAGGCTGTGCAAACATCCAGGCCAGGCCATGACACGTTTGGGTGATGTAGTGGTAGGGAAAAAGGATGCTTAATCTAACTTAGAAGTATACACTTAACTATGCTTTGTTTTCTGTTTGGGTTTTTGTTGTAAATATTTTGATTGCTTACTGCCTTGATCCTTAAAACAAACATAATAAATACTCAATTTGCTATTCAGCTCACCATTCAACCCATTCACTAGTATTATTCCAACTAATATCTGAATCTTTCCACCTCCACATTTTACATAGTACTATGTCTATCTCAGAATATAGATAATTCCAACAGACATTTTTTTATTAATCATATTTTATCCAAAATGCTCCATTTTCCTGACTTAAGTAGTTTCTGGTTTGTTTTTTATGAGCTATTTTGTGAGTGTCTACTGGAAAAAGTTGAAGAATGTTGGAGAATTACTGGGATGTTTTTTTCAGGCATGCCACCATCTTAAAAAGATGTTCAATCCTGCAGAACTTACAATTTGCCCTAAAATAATCAAAAAAGGCAAAACAAGGGAAGTACTTGTTTGTGTTTGTGTGCTGAACTTCACCGTCCTTCTTCCTTATTACTAGTCAGTCCCAGATTTCACAGAGATCTATGTGTAATTGTGGATTTTTTTTTTTCCTGGGGTCTCAACTTCATGTGATTTATATGTTATTTATGTCAGCTAGTCATGGGAATCGTAATGTCTTAGGTGGTCAGCTCCTCTCCTTGCTTTTGCATGTCCTGCACAATAAGAGAGGAAAGAAAAACAAGCTATTAACTCTGATACCTAAGCCCACAAAAAGGGAGAAGGAAACTTTGTCCCTGTATGATGCATCTGTAGTCTTCTGACTCTATTGCACTTCAAAAGAAGGGAAATGTGAGGACTAGAAACTTGTATTTCTTTTGACTTAAGCCTTAGGTTCATAATGGAGTCTACATTTATAAGAGTGGACTTTTCAGAAATGCTAAGCAGGTGATGCCTGATTTCCATGCGAGTTAGGTATGTAACCTGATTAAATGCTTTTCAAGATCCTACTGTAAGTCCCTAACCCTTTCTACCTACATCACAGTCTTCAATCACTGATATCCGAGCACTTGAGGGAGGCTTTGTTTCTGCCATTATTTTAAAATGATGGAACTTGAGGAGTACTTTGTCAGTTCAAAACTGGTACATAAAGAAAAATAACTTACTGTTTTTAATACAGTCAAAAATGTTGTTCATACTTAGGCCATTGAGCACCTGGTTAATGCTTGCTTAGGGCTTTATAGCTTTAGGTGTCTACGCAACAGAACAGATGGAAAGTAATCTTAACAGAAGCCCTCAAATGTTTACATATCCAGGTACCTAGTGATCAGCCTAGTGTTTAGCCCATATGGAAAGCATTACTGTTTAAGTACATGTAAGCATACTGGTATTTGTTTAAGTTGTTTAGCAGCGTTATTCAGGCAGAGTTGTGCACTAAGGGGTTTGCTGTGGATGGGAAACAACTAAAGGGAGCTCTGAACTGCCACCTCAGGAATACTGACATTTGTGATTTCTTCTTTCTCTAAGCATTTAACCAGTTATCCTCACAGAAGAGAAACTCATACTACCTCTTGGCAGCATTTCATTTGCAGGTTAGGAATATAATGGAGCATAAAGGACATGAGAAGCAATCAAGCAACTTCAGATTGTAACATATTCTACCAGCAATGTTCTGGCATCACAGGCATTGGTGAATATTGGCATCTGCTTCACTGAGGTCATGATTTTACTTTGCGTTCATAGTCTCGTTGCTTAATTCCTGAGCTGCTTGAATAACTTAGTAACAAACTTAGGTTTAATAACTAAATAACCTAACTAGTGACAAAAAGAGACAGTGATAGCTGGGGGTTTCAAGGTCGAGACTTCTCCAGGAACAGTGAGCTTGCAGCCACTTTTACAGGGAAGCAGAATGCGTGAGTGTGTGAAGTAAAAATAATGCTGGTATTGACATCCTAAATATAGCCCTGGAGGTCAGCAACTGATTCAGCTGGTGCTTGCCTCATTCCCTGCAGCCTATGGAGTTAAATCACAGGGAGATTGTGGTTCCAGGGAACTTAACATACGGTAATCAGATACGTTGCCATATGCTATCCTATTAACATATGGAGGAAGGAACACAGTTGGTAAGGGAATTTCTAAACCTGAAGTGAAAGGCAGCTGCTCTGGTGTCACTTGCCCTTGTTAGCTTCAGTTACCTCTGAGTGCTGCTTCTATAATTAATTGGCTTGGGAGGCTTCCGTGTGAAGAAATGCGAGCTCACAGGAGTGCTGCCCAAGGGGGAGGATCCTGAGCCAGTGGCAGGTCCCTCCTCTCAGTTAAGTGTTCTGGTCCTCACGTTGCTAAAACACTGCCTTGGTTTAAATGTTTCAAATAATGTCAACTGCAGGGAGAATTATAGCCCTCTGTTTGGACTGAATGGCATCTTTACAACTTGAATTTGCACTGTGTGGTTAATGACTAGGAGCTCTGAAAAGACTAATCTGCTGTGTCTTGTGAATACTTCTATGGTTTGGGTACAACCTGTTCACTCATTTTAACAGTCCATTTGCTATATATTTTTATGTTAGTATTCTGAGATATGTAGGACCTGAAATATGTAGATAAAGCTCATGTGACAAGGGTGTAACTTTTTGTGATGCTCTCAAGTCATACGTCATCATGAGATTTTTATTTTTTTTTAACCTGCTCCTAGAATTTGCATCTGGTTTTTGTTTTGTTTTGTTTTTTTTCTTGAGTGCAAGACCAAAAAGCTGCAGATACGAAGTTAAAAGCCTGTGCATTCAAAGAGAGGTATTTGCCTGAATTATTCAGTCTTCTCTTGTTCTGCCTGTTCCGCTTTTACTAGTGATTGAGGAACTGATGTTTGAGACTGGTGCCCTAAGACAGATCTTGGCCAAGTTGCTTAGTGGTCACTTCCTTACTGGAGAATTCTTCCTTGTCAGATGCATGTGCATGATGATGCACATAGGTGACACAGTTTGAGACCTTAATTTAATGTAGTGTCAGCTCTGTTCTGGACATGTCTTTGTGATCTCCACACAAGCACTTGAATCTCTCTGTCTCTCTAGTCATCTACAAAAAATGCAAGTTTACACGAGATTCATTTAATCTCTTAACATTGTGTGTGTTTATCATTCTGTGGGAACAGTAACACCTTTCTCCTTTGTTTCTCTCAGCTAGAGGATGAAATTTCAACTTTGCGACAAGTGCTAGCAGCCAAAGAAAAGCACCTGGTTGAAATTAAACAAAAGCTTGGCATAAGTCTGATGAATGAACTGAAGCAGAACTTTAGCAAAAGCTGGCATGATGTGCAGACAACCTCGGCGTGAGTACAGACCTTGCATAAATTCATCCTTGTATGTCATGTAGCATGTTGTGGGTAATGTCTTGATGACCCCTGATAGGAAATTCAGCAATTGAAATACCTGCCAGGAGTAAATGGCAGGGACAAAAATGTCAAGCTTCTCAGAGCAAGGAAACCTGAAAAAAACCACCCTTCCACAGCCCCTACATGGTTTGCTACTGTGTTGAATCTTGCCCTTGCAAAATTACAGCAAGTAAAACTGTCCTGGTCATGAGAAGGTTATCGTCCTGTCCCATGACATGTTCTTATACTGCCCTTACTGAGGAGAGAAAGAACCTTTTTTAGTATCAATGTATTATATTTTTCAACTTCCAAGAGTAATGTTAAAAAAAATAATTAAAAAAATTGCCAAAACATTAGCAACATTTTTAGAAAATACTACCATCATCTGAATTATAAAGAATACTGGCAGGATCATTTTGATGTTTGATTCTGTTTAATTCTTGCTTTTAGTTGTCAAAAAGAAAGAAACAAAAATTGTTGGGTGTAACTGTACCATCTTTAAGGTTATCATAAATCCTACATATGTTGGGCTTTTATTCTTTTCCAGCAGTGTGTTCTTGGACAAGTCCCTGAAGCCTTTCACAGCCTCGTTTTACCGCTGTGCAAAAGGTGTAACTAGTTCACGGGAGTTCATTGAAACTTGTCTTGTGTAATATGTAAGCAGCTTTGGGTTCCCAGGGTGAAAAGTAATGCATAAATATGAAGTAGTGTTACTCCACTGATGTTTTAGCTTGAATTTTATTTTTTTTAACCAGACCAATTATACTGTGGAGGGTTCCTTTTAAAAATGCACCAGTTCTTGGATGAGGAAGCAGGGGAGGGAGGTTATTTGAGCTGCAGCTTGCTGCCAAGAACCACTGGTGCAAACCTTTTGTCTCACATAAGAAAGGCGTTAAAAACACACTTATGGACATAGCGATAACACCTATCCTGAATCTACCACAAAAAACCTTTCAAACCCAGGATAGATAGTGTTACTTGTAAGCTTCAAACACTTCTTGCTCTGTATCTCCGATGGGAGTGTCTCTGAGAGAGATGGTAAATAGAGCTATGAATTCCAAAGCTCTAGGAAGGTCATGATAATTACTGAGGGGCTGGTCTTGGCTTCATACTGATCTTTATACTTATACACATGAACATACCATGTTCCTCTAAAAGTCTTTGGACTGAATTAATAGCAGCATTGATAGAAAGAACCACCCACCTGTCATCAAGTGCTGTCTGAAAAGTTATTTGATTTTTTTTTTTTTCTTCTTTTCAATTGACAACTAAATTTGACACTTAGGGAGAAACAAGAGTGAGCTGCTCCACCACAGAGCTGAGCTGGGAGTCAACAGCAAGGCAGGCAGGGCAGTGACATCATTCATGAAGCAGCAATCCCACAGTACCTGAACAAAAAGAGCGGAGTAGGTCTGGTGACAGTAAACAGGGTCAAGCCAAGAATGAGTCTGTAGAGATGAGCTAGATCCAAGGTCAAGCCAGGAAGTCAAATCTGTGAATCAAGACCAGTGAGGTACATGGCCAAATACAGGCATATCAGTAATGTAACTCAAGCGAGGACCGAGGGCTTAAATGTAGATTAAGCTTCAGTGTAGCCCCAAAGTGAAGGGCAGATGTGCCTAACAAGGTTTCTTCCACAGTGCTGTCAGCACAGTCTTACTTAAGGTTACACAGTTGTTCAGTGTTGGAACTGGCCTTGGGTACAAGTGGACAAATCTGTGGGTGAGTGGGGGGAAGAGTTTGCAGTGCCTCGTGGCACACTCAAGGCCCTTACAGAGACTTTGAAAAAATAGGTAAAAATGTACATTTTTACATTAAAATAATAATTATTTGTATTTTAATGAGTCAAACAAGGTGAAAGTCCCTTAATAGCAAGTGTAGTTTGTATGTCTCCTATCTCTGACTTTTGGACCGTTTCTCAGCTAAATCCTGTTTCTCATGACATGTCATTAACAGGGGTACCCATGCTGGCTTGGTGAGGATGTCTGACATGTGCTAAGAGAGGACAGTCTAAATACACTGAGCTTTAGAAGAGAGGAAGGGCACAAGACACACCTGAATTAGAGTTACTGGGAGCCACTAGCAACACTTTGAAACAAAAACTTCAATTTTTACTTGAAATTGGGTAGCAAATTCCAAGACAGTTTTTCATTTTCCTTTCACATGACATTTCCCAGAAAGGTGGAGAGACTTAGGAGACCTTTACCAATATGGTAGCTGCTACTTTTTATTTGAGTTTCAAAACCCACAAGCCATCAGGTGATGAATGTCCACAAGTAGTTACGTGGATCTGAGCAGCAGGAGTCCATTTGTGCCCTTGAAAATCCTAATGTTCTTGATCCAACTGCTAGATAACTCTGGCTGACACTCATGCCAGTACACTGATGCCAGGACAAATCATGGTAATCTGGCATTTTTCAGACTGGATGTGTTAAGTAATAGAGGTGATTCATTGTTGCTGCACCAGAATAGCAGTGGGATAGAATTACTCACCAAGATTCTCTAATTTAGTACGGATGGAAAGCCCATTTTAAAAAATAAAAGTTAAAAATATTTACATGCCTGTACTGAATCCACAATTAGTCATTTTAAATTTTAAGAAGTCCTGGTTTTAAGGAGTCAAATTTGGCTTTCACTTGGTCTTACTGGGTTTTGTAGCTGCTGTGCTTTTCTCAAAGTTAAAAACTCTTTTCTTTAATGGGAAACTTTTTAAAGCCACAGAGAGTGATAAAGCACCATTTCCCCCCCCCCCCTCTTATTATAAATCATCTTTTTAAGATCTCTATTTAGGGATGTGTTCTTTGGGTTATAGTGGACTTAGAGGCAGAGGGGTTGACTTCTTTTAGAAACAGTTCTGTAAAGTATGTCTGAAGAACTAGTTAAGACTCATGACCTAACTCTCAGGATGAATGCCACCTGGAATGACTGAATTTACACTTGAGATTCTGAATATTTTTAAGCATTTACATTTTAAATACTTGTCCATAGGTAGCTTGCTAAGCATGCTTGTCATGTGCATGTCAGAAATGGTCATTAAACCATAGCTTTAAGTTATAGTTTTCATACTGAGGAAAGCAAGAGCTGGGGGTAAATGGACAGATGTCCTTTGCAGCTTGAAGATTGTGTCAGGTTCACACAGGTCTGTACAAAGTCTGTTTCCTTGTCAGTAATTCATTCTTTAAGGAATGCAAAAATAAGGTATGACATTTCAGCAGTAATGTGCAGCTTTTTCTTTGTATCAAATCTGCTTTTTTTTTTTATCAGCTTTCTTTTTTTAATGAAAACCTATAATGTCGTTCATATTTTTCAGCCTTGTATGGAATACATCTGGAAGTCATTCACTTATTATGATAACTAGAATCATAATGTATATTTCAAGTCCCTTATTAATTTCCTATGCTATTCTTCAGTGCACTGCTTTCTAGTATAATCTATACGTTGGGGAAGGCAGGGGTTCTACTATAGAGGATATCACTAACTAGAGAGCAAATGATTGCCTCAAGTTTAATTTGCTTTCACGGTGACAAGGCATTCAACTGGAATGACTTCCCCCACACATCAGGTTTCCAGTGAACAGAGGTGGGTGGATATTCATATAGCTTCTAGCAATGCAGGTTTTTTATTTATATTTTAAACATAGATAATTTGTTCTTACTTAGATGCTAGAAGCAGGGTAATGTTGGCGGATTTTGAGGTTGTTTATTTTAGCTTGAGAAATCATAAAGAATGTATTTACAGGGGTATTTACAAAGACCATAATTGAGCTTTTCTAATTAACATTTTTCTCAAAGGAAAGGTTTTATGTAACCTGAATGCAGTATGTTTACTTAGTTAAAGCTGTTTGATTGGTGGTGCTTCAGTAAAGTTCCCACAGCTCTCTCTAGCCTTCTGTACTTCAGATTTTCACTGCGTAGTGCATTATGATAAGAAGATAGGTATAAAGATTGACCTAGTTTTATAGAGAATCACAAAATAGTTGAGGTTGACAGCAATAGCAGGAGACTGTGTAGTCCAACTGCCCCTTTCAGAGCAGGGTCAGTTAATGGAGGGTGCTCAGGACTATGTCCAGTCAGGTTTTGAGTATCTCCAGGGATGGAGACTCTACAACCTCTCTGGGCAACCTGTTCCAGTGTTAATTGCCCTTACTGTGAAAAACGTTTTTCTTTTGTTTAAATATTTCTTGCATTCAGTTTGTGCCCATTGCTTCTTACACTTTCACTAGATGCCACTGAGAAGTTTGTCTGTATGTTCTCTACTTCCTTTCATCAGGTTATTTATATACCTTATTGATTACATATTGATAAGATTCTCCCATGAGCCTTCTCTAGACTGACCAGTCCCAGCTTTCTCAGCCTTTACTTATATGAGAAATGCTCAAATCCCTTAGACATCTTTATGGTGCACTGCTGGACTTGCTCCAGTATGTCCATGTCTGCCTTGTATTGGGGAGTGCAGAACAGGACGCAGCACTCCAGCTGTGGCCATAACCAGGTCTGAGTAGAGGAGAAGGGTCGCCTCGCTTGACCTGTAATCATTCTTCCTAATGCAGCCACTTTTGCTGTGAGGGCACATCGCTGACTCGTGTTCAACTTGTCAACCAGGACCCCAGGTCTTTTCCTGCAAGGCTGCTTTCCAGCTGGTTCACCCCCAGCCTCTACTGATGCATGGGGTTACCAATCCCAAATGGCAGAAAAACTCATTCTCTTCAGGAAGGCTGTAGTAGTGAAGTGAAATGTCTCAAAGCACACATACATAGTGATTCCAGATGGGGGATTGAGAAGCCTTTGATGTGATGGAAAGTGGACCCATGCAAGACTGCCACCTAGGACAGGAATCTCACAAACCTATGTTTTCAAAATGACTTTTCATCTTTTGCCCTCACAGACAAAAGTTGTCACTTGTTGTAGAAAGGGAAAAAAATCTCACGATTTAGAGACCAGAATCAAGAGAACTGTAGGTGCTAGCTCCAAACAGCACATCTCCAAGACAGTGCCTAGGGCTTTCTCAGGTGTTGGCTGTCTTCTGAAGCCGTTTTAGAAAGGTTTCAATATTGCTCTCCTCTTACATGTAATACCTGAAATGTGGGGCAAAACAATTCAACATGGACTTGGCCTTTCCCTCCAGAGACAGAATAAAGATCTCTTTGTTGACTACTGCTTGAAAACTATATGGGCAAGCTTAGTTCTGCTGATAGGGAACCTGAGGCCAATTGTATGGGTTTCCACAAATAGTGGAAACTTAACATTTTGTATTTCAAATTTCTTCCAGGTGATGAGAAAATAGGAGGTCAGAGCTGCGCTGCATGCATATTAGGCTTGCAATCTATGGTACTTGCAGTATTCATGAGTATAAATTTAAATACATAATAATGTGTTCCAGAGGTTCAGAATTTTCTCAGGAAGTCAGATGTAATTTGTGGATAGCCACAGTCCTACTGTGACTTAAGAATTCAGTATACCATGTTCCCACACACTTGCTTGTTATGAGTGGTAGTGAAAGAAATGTGGGTGTTTCCGTTCATTGCAATGTGTAATCACCTTTTGACATTTTCTTCTCTAAATTTGCAACTAAATGTAGCAGTTGTGTAAGTGAAGAAATTGCATGTTGAGTTCAGCAAGCACAGTACCTGCGTGTGAGCCTGTGCCTTATGGAAGTCAAGGAAGCCTTTCACTTTCTCCAACTTTGTGTCCTTTGGGTCAGATCAGGCAATGTTCACGCCTACTTCAAATATAATTTTTTTTTTCTGCTTTTCCACATGTATCTATGGCCTTGAATTTGGAAGGGTGGAGTAGTAAGGTTGGAGAAAGGCCTTCGAGAAGTTGACTTAGTCTGTTCTCGTTGTTGCTTTTCCAAAAGATGCGTATCTGTTTGCTTACACCAGAACCTTCAGCTAATGGAAATTCCCCAGTAAGGTCAGGTGTTCCAGATCAATTAATATAGCGTTAGTTTCTCAGGGAGAAACCCACTGTAACTTGGTTTTCCCCTATTCTGTGCTTCATTGCACAAATAGCGCCTTTCACACAATTGCATCCCCAATTTTTCCCAAGTTTTTGAAGATTACAGTGCAGGACAACACAGAATATTTGTTACCTTTGTCAGGCCCCTTTCCTGACCTGTGACTCTCTTCAGCCTACTGAACGGTCATCTTGCATGTGCTGCGCACAGATTTCTGGCTGCAGGCAGGTCCTCTGAGACCTGCAGGTGTTTGGTTCCCTCAGCTCTACCCTTCCTCTTTTGGTGGGAGAGCAGATACGTGGGGCACCCTTCCTTTGACCGAGTTGTGCGTATGTAGCCATCCAAGTGCCAACACAGTTTCAATTAACTCTTAACATACCTGCCAAATGGAAGAGTATCTAAAAAAGTACATTTGTCGTTTGGTTTTGAAGTTGAAATGCACTTCAGGTGAGCACTTAAGAAAAACAAACGCACAACACTTTAGAATTCCATTTGTGGGCGAAATGGCAATATGAATGCTCTTAGAGATGTTTTATGTATGTTATCTTCCATTCATATATGCATTTATTTCATTTGAGCATTAGCATAATTCAGTTAATGCTGAGACCAGTTTTTCCCAGAAAAACAACAGAAAAATAGTTTTTCCATCTGAGAGTTTCTCAGAGATCCAGATGCTTTGCATTCCAGATCTGTCATTCTTAAGATGACTAACAGTTTGAAAACTAAAAAGAAGCAAGCTCCACAGAGCATGGCTTGTGCTACCAGTCTCTGCTCTGCTCTATGGGTTTGTTGTTAATTGTTTGCATTTTGTTGCATCTTATGTAAGCTTTGTCCCAGAAGAAGGTTTCTCAAGGGGATTAATTTTGCCAGCAAGCATTGGTGGAGAGGCACAATGCTGAATGAAGATGTACTAATTAGCAGATGTACTAACTTTACAAAAGCTGAATTTAAATTCTGTATTGTTTACTGTAGTAGGTCAAATGTGCAGCTTGCCATGCAAAACATGAGTATTTTATTTGTAGCCCACTTGTCTCAGCAGCTCACGTATTGTACCTCTGAAGGAAGGTTAGATTTAACTCTACCATGTGAAGGGCAGTTCTGTCCCGAGTTGAGATGAGATCAGATAGCATGCAGTTTGATTATCCTGCCTTATCCTGCAGATAACATTGGTCATTTGAAGTCTAGTTCTCTGACCTCTCGCAATGTCTGGCTATATTCTATATGAAGCGCTATTTCCTTCACACATTGTGTTTCATGGAACATATTATATATATATTCTTCTTTCGTTTGCCTTCACCAGCTGTAAAGATCAGCTAGTGAGATCTGGTTGTCATAAGATAGTACAACCTAAATACAGTATATGAATCTATCGAGTGAAAATGCAGTCAAAATATGCTGCACATCTACTTTGCCTAATTAGTATGTTACAGTACTGCAGATGTGAGTTATCTTTTAAAGTTTCTTTTAAATGTGTTGGGCCTATTACTGGAATATAACTGCAATATTAGCATATTTTATCATATCTCCTATGATCAGATTTATAAATAATTGCTTTCGTTGAAGAAATAACCTATTTTAAAAACCAAATTATAATTGGAAGTCGATGAATGAAATTCTTAGGTCAATGTCATATAAATAAGATAATGTTCAAAACTACACAATGAGATTTATTTACAAATTTAAATTGTGACAGCAATTCACATACCATATTTGTTTAATCTATCTTGTCCGTGAAATACATTATAAATATTTGCTGCTAAGCAAAAAGCATGGAAAGTGATCCTTGTTAGCCACTGTCAGCAGTTCTTCTGTGCTATGGAGTATGTTTAGATGGAGGAATTCCTATTCTAACTGTGTAAGTCAAGTAGCTTGTTTCTACTTCTACTAAAGCTACAGGGCATCTGACATGATGCTGTTAAACTGAGGGAGGTTATGGTGACTTTCTATTAGCCTAAGAAGGGCATTGAGCCTAATGATGTATTTGTGTGAAAACGAACACTGGATTGGATGGAAGGTGGTATTTCTTGGATCTCCGTGTCCTAAATTCTCTGGGTTTGTTTCTGCTGGAGCATTTCTGCTTTACAGTTCAAAGTCACTGTCCTTATTTTGGCTGACTGGCTGCTGAGATGCTGTCACCTATCCTGATGAGCAGGATGGTCAGTGCCTACCTCAGGATTGCCAGCAACGGCTGCTCAAAGGACGAGAGTGTGCAGGTGTTGTAGATGACTTTGCATGCTGGAGCAGTTGGTGGTGTTAGGAGGACTTAAGCCCTGTATAGAGCACTTTTTCTCCAGTGAATAAATGTTACTAGAGCTTACCTGTAATATTCAACTTTATTTCTGCGCTTAAAGGTCTGTGAAAATTGCGTAAGCATTCAGTGCATTAAAAGAAAACTGCAGACAGGTGTGTGTTACACGAGGATATGAAAACTGCTGGCTCAGATTTTTAATGAGAAAATTAACTGAGATCAGAGAGAATAGGTTGAATAGCTCATTGTTACCAGAGTGTTTGGCGAGGTAACAAATGAATGCTGTAAATATGACATAACCATGACCTGAGTCAAAATCCTGAGCTGTATATCAGAACAGAGCATAACTAAATACAGTAAGGCAATATGCTCTGTAGAAAGATAATTTATTTATGAAGAAGACACAGTGATACGCATAATGGTGGAGGCAGGGATAGAGAGGGCTTGATTTTTAAGTTTTCAGTGAGATGCAAATCACTTTTTCTTGCCTCTGCTGGCAGGTATTCCATGTTAAACTGCATTTTTACCTTTGTTATTCTGTTAAAGCTCCTCTTCAGTGTTGCTGAAGGGAGGAGAAGTTCATGTCAAAGGCCATTTTTGCTGCAGTTGGTGCTGAAAAAAGACCAGTTGCGTAACAGTCTTAGCTGGATTTACGCTGTTATGTAATGTCAAAAGCATTAGGAACAGAAATGCAGTCTCTCTGTCTTCCTTGCTATTGGAAATGCTGGGGAGGATGTTGGGTTTACGGGATTTAACAGAGAAAACACAATACTAGTTGGAATGCCAAAATCAACGTCATTTCATCCAGTTCCCAGAAGGTGTGTTCTGACCAGTGAAATGTTCAGAAATACATAGGGAGCTCTAATGTTTCTCATTTAAAAGTTGAGTCTCTCTGCTCCATAGGGAATTTGGGATATTCTCTTAAGTTTTACACAGTGTGAAGAACCTGCAGCAGAAAGGTAAGACATGGAGATGTTTTTTTTCACAGGGCTAAATATGCCTATGAATAAAATGAACTCCAAGGTGCCTTCTTCAAAAAATTAGTTCAGAAGACTATCTGCAAAGTATTTTACTATGCACAGTCAACCTGTACATAAGTAGGTTCTGCTGCTAAGGACCTTTTAGACCTGGAAGTCGAGTCTTGAATTTCATCATCAGCAAAATTCACTTGTGGTGAATACTATGCCTGAAGACTTGTATGCAATAACAGTCATTTTAAGAAATGCTCATATATACATATAAAAACCCACAGGCATTAGAATATTATTTTTTTTTATAGACAACACTTATGAAATAGCTACATGCTCATAGTTTGGTTGAAGTATCATTAATGTCTCATCCCACTCTAGTTTATATGAGAGCATGTCCGCTGACAGCAAGAGAATGACAGAGCTGTTGAAGTAGTTAAGCTAGAAAATGAGGCCTCAATGAAATAAGAACATTGCAATCTTGCTGCGTCCAGGAACAGACAGCAGGGCTGAGGAGAAAGGAGGCCCAATGAAAACAATCATTTCAGTCTTCTTTGTATTCTGCCAGATGATATGAAACAGGCATAATGAGTGTGCCTGCCTTTCTAATAAGAATTTGTGCTCCTTCTGTCACAGTTTGCACTGGTTTAGCCCTTGTTGTCATTCAACTTTGCTCGTGTGATTGATTCAGGTTATCTAACTCTAGGGTTCTAGAGAGTTTGTACTGTGGTCTAAGTAGCTCCCAGTAGACCGTCTTTCTAGGCAGTGAAACCAGAGACAAGCACCTTCACAGAGGAAGCCATTTCACTTGGCAGTTTTAGAACTTGTTAGGTCAGTAGTCTGTAAGATATTTTGTGGCTTAGGAATGTAAAGTCAAAGAATTTGTGTTTGGAAAAAATTAATTGTTGATAGACCATTGTCTAGAATAATAGAGCATTACTTGGCATCTGCCTTCTAACTTGTGGGTTGTAAAACACGGTCCTCAACAGGGGACTGCAAAGGCTAAAATAGCCTGACATAAAATGCGATGTGCTGTATTGCAAAAGTTAATTTTCTCTTATATCCCTTCCTGCCTCCGTAAAGTTATATTACTTTCATATACCTAAAATAAGAAGAAAATACTCTGTTTCAGGAAATAAGCGTTGGGATTTATTTTTTTTTATTAATCTCCGGTGTATTTTGACACACATTTTTACAGCCTTACAGAATTTGCTCAAAGCAGAATTAGAAACAGTGGAGTTGTATTTCTGTATTTTTCATGATCATTTCTTCAGTTCTTGTCTGCCAATGCACACCACAGGATGCAAGACTGATTATAGTCTGCTCTCCCTTTGTTACTAGGTCAGTACTTCTAATTCTGAGCTTGCTTGCGTCACTGGGAGTATCAGATAATTTACTCGGAAGGAAGCCTCTGACATGCTCAGAGTTAGCTTACTCAGCAAAAAAGCATCTGTGCAACAAAGCTTATTGATTACCCTGAAAATGCAACTTAACTGTACTGAAGAGTCTATGTGGGCCAGGTGATATATTCCGGATCAGAAAATTGAGATGATTCTGTGTTTGAATGTGTGTGCTGTAAGTGAAATGAATGAATTTTTAAAGGATTCAGTGCTATTTAGAATATGAATTCACTGTCTAGATTTTTCATCTTTCTTCCTCTCTCAAAGCCTTCTTCCTTTAAAGAAATTTTGAAAAGTACAGTTGTAGCATATGGAAACAGATTTGATCAATTTTGTCTAATTTGAAATATCAACAAATCATTTTCAAGTGTATCTTAAATGGACCTAATACATTTATGCATGGAAGAGCAGACTTAGATATGTCCTTATTCTTTTCTGTACTTTAGACAGCAGATTTTGCTACCAAGTCAGTGTCTACTGCAAGAATGCTTATTTGATGTAAATTTACAGAAATTGTACCAAACAGGTACTGAACAAATCACTGTATTCTACTTTTAAACAGCTTGTGCTGACCTGACAGGGGGGTTCCTGCTCTGACAGGGGGGTTGGTGATCTTTCGAGGTCCCTTCCAACCCCTTATATTCTGTGATTCTGTGACCCACTCAGGAGATGTTATCTGCAAAGGGGAGAAGCAGAGTGAAGGATTGAGTGTTTTGCTCACATTAGGATTGCACTCCACTTTGGGAGCTGTGCAGAAGCGGGAATCTTAGTCATTTGTTTTGTCCTACAGTTGTTATTGTTTCTTAACCATTTAGTGGGTGGACTTTAGGATTAGGATGTAGAAATAAGGGAAAAGTGAATTGGTTGCAGTGGATTCTTGCCTCTCTTTTTCTAATGCTTACCAGTATTTCTGATCTATTTTTTGTTTCCAGTTACAAGAAAACACATGAGACCCTGAGCCATGCAGGACAAAAAGCAACAGCAGCTATCAGCAATGTTGGAACTGCTATCAGCAAGAAGTTTGGAGATATGAGGTACAGTTATCTGCTGCTTCTCTGGTCATATTTTGAGGACAAAAATTATAAGTCATCTCTCAGCTCTTCTTTTCCTTCTCCAGTAGTCTTTTAAAGATTCAAATAGTTTGTAGTCAGAGTATTTTATAATATTCATGGTGTCAACCAAAAAGAGGTAACGATGAATGAAGATACAATTCTTATTTGAGTGCTAGTTTAAAAGGAAAAAAAAAAAGTGCAATTTGAAATCCTTTTGGATTTCAAATTTACAAGCTCGAGGAAGTGTACAAGTAAACGGTAACAAAAAATTGCTGTTATATCTTTATTAACCCACTTTATTCATACATAGGTTCTGGATACCAAGATCATCTGAAGAAAAAAAAGTCTGCCTTGGGGCTGTTTGTGGAAAGATAGATTAGAAAAATATTTCAGGCTATTTTTATGAGCTTTTTCAAGATGTACAAAGACAGAGTTTTGTTCTGCAGTTGTATGTGTAAAAGAAGATATGATGAAAATAACAGGAGTTGAGGTCAGGAGAACTGTCACTTGAATGGAAATTAAATGTCAGGCTTTATATGTTGATGTATCTTTAAAAATGTTGATCTTAAAGTTCCTCAGAATGAGAGCATAAATGAAGAAATTGCACACTGTAGGCAAACATGTAAGTTTTCAACTTGGTAGCAGGATTACAGAATTTCTCAGGTGTATTAGGGAGTTGATTTTTGTTATGAAATAAATGGACACAGGTAACTCTACATTATATTGATTAAGATGCAGAATTAAGGTCTCATTTATTAGAGATATTGATATGTACTCACTTTTTGGGTCATTTTGTAATGTATAGGGTAACCATATGCTA
This sequence comes from Actenoides lindsayi, assembly GCA_025331215.1. NCBI lineage: Eukaryota > Metazoa > Chordata > Aves > Coraciiformes > Alcedinidae > Actenoides > Actenoides lindsayi. Next base: position 9,281 of record WTSP01011958.1, on the reverse strand, counting down.
AGAACTGTGTGAATCCATTTTACATTATCTCAAATTTGTATGTTTTGGGGGTATTTTTTTAACTGCAAATGGCTGAAGCATAGGCATTGGCAGCTACAACTTCTGTTTTCTAGTTTTTTATTTTTAAACTGAATCTTAAGATGTCTGTAGAGTCTATCCCTTATACCTGCCTTTCACATACAGATTAATAAACCCTCTGCAGAAGTACTACTGTTTTTCTAGGTAAAACTAAAAGAGGGAAATCTTCATTACTGTATGATCTGCTTTACAATGTATTTTTCCACATCACAGTTTAAAATGGAAATCTAGTGAATGACTTGCAACCAGGGTGTGAACATAAACTAAGAAATGTTTGACTCAATAGGGTTAAACATCTATAGGTAGTACATGCCTAGAAAAGGGTATAAGAAGAAGGAAGCATGAAGTTACATTTTTCTAGTACATTTTTTTTAGTATTCGGCACTCTCAGAGCTGCAATCATTCTAAAACAGAGATTTGAGCTCTCATTTAAGTCTTTAGTGGGTTTTTCTACATGAATTTATATATATAGTTTTAAATCTCTTTTAATTTGTATGAGCTTTTGACATTTACAGCACCTCATGTCTCCCTAGATGAACAGGTAGTTATGTGGTAAAGAAGTGTGTTATTCGTTCGGTCGTTCATTCATTCATTCATTCATTCATTCATTCATTCATTCATTCATTCATTCATTCCCTATTTTGAGTCTCCCTGGTCTTTCCTTTGACCCCTTCTGGCTCTTCTGAGAAACAGTGAGTGTAGGCCTTTTGCTGTCTTTCACGTCATTCATGATTTCTTGTGGTTTTATCATATTTTACTTCAGTTCCCTCAGTTGCATGAGTTGCTTTCACAAGACTCTTTCTACCTTTGCTTATTCTTAATGCCTTCCCTGCATTTATAGTTGTATTCTATTTTTTTGAGAAATGCATGAGGTGAGTGTGCACCAACATACACGGCATCAACGTATCCTCTGTTTCATTTTCTGTTTTTTCTTAACACTTCCTTCTGTAGCAAGGAAAAACTCTCTCCTCAGTGAACAGGTCCTGGTGCTGCTTCCATGCTTTAGGTCCTACAGCAGTGACCAAACAGTGCATGTGCAAATACCTTGAACACTGGCTCTTGATCATAGAGGGAAGGATGACTCTAACAATTCAATATTTCTCAGGTCCTGTTGTTTGTGCTTTGCACGGGGTATGAGATGAACTGCAAAGGCAGAAATGTCTTCGCTGTAATAAAGTATGATTTTCCTTTATTCTTGCCCTTAATTAAAGACTGCTACCAAATTCCTCTGTCCTGCCTATCAGTACCAATCCCCAACCCCATGGTGATCATGCTTCACATTAGCACTTGGAAAGTAGATGGGTGGTATTTATCCCATTTGCCCTTTAGGCAAGGGCTCAAAACAAAGGCTAAGTCCATAAGCATTTTGATGAATTGAGAAGCATGTTTCTAGTAGCTTTCTTTGTTAAAAATTATTACCTTGAACTTGGCTGGGAATTTTTCAGGAAAATATGAACTGCCAGCACTGCCACATTTTGTGGATACTTACTGTTTTCAACGAGTTCTCAGCTAGGAAAGTTTTCTTGACACTTGATGATGAAGAAGCAAGTGATATCACCAGTATCCCATAGTTACATCAAACATGGCATGGCATGACTTGGACCCTCTGCATCTGCTGAACATCCTAAATCTGGAGTAGTGGTTGGTATGCTTCCCTCAGCAATGAACCTAGCCTAGATCTTGGTTAAGCTTGGATAAGTGCAGTTCTCTGTGGGGTCACACTGTAAACCTTGTCACTTAAATGACCTGGTTTTAAAATCTTCCTTTTCCAGTGCCAGCCATGTTTTGGGGAGTAAGCTTTATGGCAGCATGAATTTTTTTGTTTCATTGTTTGCTTGCTTTTTTTGATAATCCGAATAATTTTATTTAAGTGATCTAGTATATGGATTATCACCACCCCCTTCCATAATGCTGATTTAACATTAGATTCTGGATTAATTCTCTTGGTTAGGCATTAAGGCTGATAGTCACCAATGGCATCCAGATGCAAATCCCTGCTCTGCTTTCATTCAGAGCAGACACTTGATACTGATTTTAAAACCCAGATGATCATCATAATTCCCAGTATGTTCAGCAGTTTTACCCCTTGCCTGTGGCAATGGTGATTTTGAAAGAGTTTGTAGTCAGCCTGACTCTAAATTTAATTTGAATCCTGCTGCCTTTGTGAAACAAAGTTTTGTTCTCCAGGTTTGCTGTGTCAACTGTACAGAGCTCCATAAGAAACACTTCTTTTCCAAAGATGCAGGGTCCTAATTTTCACCTTGTATTGTCTCTAAAAATATTACTACATACTCAACAGGCCAGACAGACTCCCCAAATGTGCTATTTTGCTGTGTTAGAATTCAAGAAGATGAAATCGACGTGAAAGAAAAATGACAAAATTTGTGTGTCCCGAAGAACAGTGAGACCACCCTTTGGGGACAAAGTGCTTTTCATGCAGCTGCTGCTCTTCTCTTTCATCTCCACCCCAGCTGCCCAGTGTTGCAACTCTCTAATTCATTTTCTACATGAATAATAACTAGCATTTTACATCTTCTAAATTTTGTGTTAACTATTAGTGTTTGTGACATCTCTTTACAGTTGTAATACATTCAATTTCATACTATCATGTTACTGAAAATACCAGAAATGTATATAAAACCAGTATACAGATACTTTTGCTTTAGGATAGAAACTAGGCACTAGTGATATAGTTAAAAGATCTGTCATGAATAGCTTTCATGAATAATGAGACAATAACAGGATTTTTTGTTGCCCCTCCACCCTTAGCTCATACTGTCTTTTTTAATATTTTCTGACATGGAAAAGGAAGGCAAAGGGGAAGCTGGGAGTCCTAGGTCATTCACAGGGCAGTAGTGAGGGCTCGGATCTCTCAGAAGGAGAGGTGACACTAACAATTAACATGGTTCTTGCCATGTAGAGCACAGATGTGGTACAGAGTTGAGGATCTTTATCCCTTGCTCCTTTGCGTACTGGTAAAGCTTGGATCTTTTCATCCAATACTGCTGGGCTACTCTGCAACTGTCTGTGCAGATCTAAGAGTTTCAGCCCTGCTTGATGGCCTTTTTTAGAAATAAGTTGTGATGCCAAGTGGGAGACTTTCTGTGGGTTTTCTTGTTTGCTTTAAAGAAAAAAAAAAAAAAGAAAAAGGAAACTATGTACGTTACTATATGCATACTACCACAGACATTACTACTAGAAAAGCAAATGTGTTTAAAGATTAAGCTAACAAAGGCATGCATGCAAATTAGGATGTCAGCAGTATACTGCTTATACATCCTTCATTCAACTGTCTTGTACATTTTCTTGAAATACATGATCACACAGACCCCTTTCAAATTCAGTGCCTGGGATGAGCCAGCTCTCAAAATGAATAAAGACAATCTAATGCCTCATTACTGTCAGGAATTGGAAGGCACATGCGAAAGAGACAGAGGACTGCAGGGAGGGAGATTTGGGGGGTAGGACTGTGGCAGTTGAATGTGCTCCTCAGAGATGACAGGACTCAGCAAAGGCGGCATATGAGATCCCAGAGGGGTGGAGGAAGGCAAAGTTCATTCCTTTGGAAAGGAGCAAGGGAAGTTCTGGGAAATAGAAAACAGATACTGGGGGAATGCATTAACCTGTTATTTTCTAACTGTCTGGAAAATAGCATGATGGCAAAAAGATAAAAGGGTTTGTCAAGAACAATTACCTTGAACTGACAGCATCTGTCATAGAGGACAGAGGGGAGGTAGGACATGACAGAACTTGACTTTGATAAGACTGTCCATACTGCTTTTGCAGAACTAGAGAAATAAGATTTAGGTGTTATTTCTTTAGAAGGAAGAGGGCACAGGGAGTTGAAAATTATATTCAAAGAGTAGGTCTCAGTAGTTCACCATAATGCAGGATTCTGCAGGTGTCTGTCCTGATTCTGTTACTCTTCAGCATTTTCATTGCTGGTTTAGATGATGGCATCATCTGTACGCTTAAAATCCCCAGATGACTGCAGTGGGAGGGAATTCAAGCACTTTAGACACTAGGATTAGATTCAAAATTATTTTAATTTATAAAATTCAGTGTAGGAAAGTGTAAGGTGCTTTATTGACAGATGGAAAAAAATCCAAAGCAGAGATGGGAAGCACTGACCAGCCAGGTGACTTTGCAGATAAAGACCTAGCAAGTGCCAAGCTAGTGGCTCACAAATGTGGCTGAAGAGGGGCACAGGTTATTTCTGAAGGCTGTGAAATACATCTTACTGGAAAGTTTTAGAAACAGGTTAAGCCAGTATGTGTTGAAAATGGCTCAGGTATAATTAGTGTGCTTTATTGTCGTGGGAGTTGATTTTTGCTGTGCCATTTTGGGGTATTTGAGGAGGTGGTGGCATTTTTTTGTGGCCTTTCTGGGGGTTCAGTGTTCCAGGGATGTTCTGGGCACTTAGAACTGTTGCTGAAGTCATTGGGAGCTGAATTCCTTGAAATATTTTATCTGTCATACCAAAAACTACCATTCTTATACCTCTGTGTCTCTGAAGTCCCCTATGAAGGAAATAGTGATACTGTCTTGCTTGAGAACGTTATTTTGTAAACAATTCTTTTGTTGATGGGTGAAGCAGTTGTTTTGTCTTGTTTCTACTGACACTCGTCCCTTCATTTGCACTGATTTTTAGAGCTCTACAGTAACAGATTTCTTTTGCCGTATGACTGTATGAGTATCAGTATTAGCATGGAGAAGGGGTGGCTGTTACTGAAAGTCACCAGGTATTAGGAGGCTGTGTATGGCAACAGTATTACTTAAGCTGGTCAAAGCAGCACTGTGTTATGGAGATAACTCCATGAACATTTGAGAAGCACCAATATACGTGATGATGGGCCCTGTAAATAACCTTGAAGAAATCAAAGCTTTTCTTCAGAGCAAGGTTTGAATATTGCGCAGTAAATAATGCATCACACCACACGCTGAAAAAGGATGTGAAAAGTAAGTATTAAAGAGATGTTCATTAAGTGTGCACCATCTATCTGGCTCACTGCATGAGGCAGGTGTTCCCTTGAAGTGGTCTGTAATTAAAGACTACATCAATAACACACCGATGAAGGAGAGGCTGTCTGCCTCATCATTTCTCGACTCTGGAACCTTAATGACATCCTTTGATTATTGTGTATCAGTGTGTCTCTCCCAGTTCTGCTGCCTTAATTAAGTTTCTTGTGAGCTAGAAAACAGTGTCCTAGTGTTTCAAGTATTGTTTTCAACAAGGAAGAAGTATTTTAGAAAATCTCATTTTAGGAATTAAAAGCTTCTTATTTTTTTCATACCCTTCTCAACTGAGAGATGATTAAGAAATCCAGAGAGGAATTTGCTGCTGATGTCCATGTACAATTCCAGTTCACATATACTTTAATGAGATTAAGGTAGGATTTGGGGAGGGAAACCAAGTACCTTTGTTTCAATCTGATCTAATGAAGAGACCACATTTGTTGCACACAAAATAGGTAACTGTGTGGTGAAGAATTGTGTGAAAATCTTTGCTTTGAAAGGATCTCAACTGATCCACATTCTAGTGTTAATTCCAGCATCAAGATTTGAATGCAAGTGATTTTATTTTTCTCCTCAAGTAGTGTGACATGCTAGAGCTGTATATGTATATTTTTGTTATGTGTCCATAATACTTTTAACTCTTGCTTTTCTTTCCTTGTGCATTCACCACAGGTCGCATTCAATTGGGTAAGAGACATTACTCTCCTTAAATTCTGCCCTCTGCATTTGACAGGTTTTGTTTTATGGAATGCAATGCAGTAGTTACTTTCCTTTCAGCAGTGTTATGTATGATAAAAACATAAGCTACTTAAACTGTAATGCCTCATTTTTACAGCATGGTGAGTATAATAAGAAAAAGACTGGACTAAGTGGCTAGAGTGTGTTTACCTTGCTCTTGAGTAGATTAGTCTCAAATTCAAAAAATGAACACATACAAAAGTTGTTGCTCTTGGGAAGACCTTTTGATGCATAATGCCATTCTCTCAACCATATTTTTCTGTCAGAGATTGGAACATAAACAACAAATGCTCAGTAAAAATTATATTCAGCCAGCAAGAGTTTTAAAAAGATTGTATAAAGTATTTAATTATCTCTTCTTCAGTAAAGCAAATGCGTATTAGTCACAAAGTGTACATGGAGACTCTTCAAAAGCCTAGAGTCCTGGTGAATTTTCCAATAGTAGGCCAAGTTCTTAACATGACTAAAGAGGTCTTTAATACTTAGAGCATGAATTTATTGATGCTGTAAAGCACTTCAGTATATGATGAATTTATCAGCCTAGGTTGACCTTCCTATCTTACTCTGACATGAAACTACGGTGTAATGTTTAGTGACCTTTGTCATGAAGGATGTCTGTTCTGTGCCTCTGCACTGATGAACATCAAAGATATGTATGGCTTCAAAAAAGCTTAATGTTTTAGGCTTTTAGTAAAAGAATATGTTGTCACTCTTCCTGTAACTTGCATCCTTATCTCTTTAGAGAAATTAAAATATGAACTCAGTAAAATATGCACTTAGTATTCAGATTGTCTGTCACATGCCATCTCTCAGCTGTGTGAATTTAATTTGGCACAATGTAATCTTCTTACTTAAACCTTCATATTTGGAATGTTTTGCTATTAGAAGAGGAACAGCCTATATTGAAATACTTCCAAACTCTTCTTTTTGCCCATTTGTCATGTGTTACAAGACTAAAATGGCAAGCATCCTTGTTTAGTTTAGCTAGGATTTGCTGCACTTGTGAAATGTTTGGGCTAATCTTTGGTAAGTCTTAAAAATTATGTGAAAAATTGAAAATGAAACATTTGCATTGTCTGCTGTCAGTTCTTATCTATCTGAGCTTAGCAGAAGCCTTAAAATACACACAAGAGCAAACAGTTTAAGAGCTCTCTGTCCCACCTGCTTGCCAAATAGCTCTCCCCCCCCACACCCCCCCCCGAATATTTACTCTTGGAGAAAAAAGATTCTTTTATGTGTATATAGACACAATGCTGTTCTGAATTTGTATAGTTTAGAACAAACACATGTGCTGTTCACATGAGAGCTTTAATTTTTTTAACGCTATAATCATTCTTTTCTTGATTACAGCCAAATGTTGGTGTCCATTAAAATAAAGCTCTCATTGTTCTTAATGAGACCAGGCTGTAGCTGTCAGTCACCACTGAAAGTAGCCTGCATTAATTTTTTAAGCAATACCTACCCTTACAGTGCACAGTTTACTTAAAATGTTCAGATCTAAATGTGGACAGTTCTTGCACTCCAAATAAGGATTCTTATTCAGAACAGGCTTGACATTTCTCAGGAGCAGGGAACAGGTGATGCTATGATAGCAGACTTGACTTTGGTGGTTCGTGTGGGAGAATGTGGCTAATGTAAGTCAAGTGGTTAGAGTGAGCTGCCATCTGCAGGGTTAAAGGTGGGGAAGACTATTTGGGGATCTTTGTGTGATGCAGAGGCTTCATCCTCTGCTTGCCAACCTTCTGATACTCTTGCTGCTGGGAAGTCTGAGGAGAGAAATGTCTCCAGGAGAGCTGGATGAGAGCTGTGGGAAATGACTTTCTACCCTTGGTAATGTTGAGGTGTGAAGGAGGAGAGAAAATGTCCAAGAGGAATGGGGACAACAAATGCCACAACTGAGAGAGCTGCCTCTGATTGAAGAAACCTCTTGTTTAGGTAGCCTGTTGTGCAGGAGCCTATACAAATTGGGTGCCAGCGATGTCTGTTTGGATTGTATACATTGTGCATGCAACAAAGACAATTACCTACTTACCTACTGCCTTGAACCATCTCTGTTTATGTTCACAAACCCAAGGCATACTGTACTCACCCAGCACAGAGTTCATCGGTGTGGAGGTAGATCTCCATTCCTCTGTCACGTGTTTCATGTCTCTGGAGATAGCAGGGGTCTGTCCCATTTAAGTGGATATTGCCAGGAGCAGTTTTGCATCATTCTTTTGAGCCCTATTAAAATGCTGATCGGTTGACTTGAAAATATGGTGGTAAGATCTTCAGTGCTAAAAATGAGCTGGAATTCACAGGTGAGTTTGAAAAGCTGCTGCCATCAGGAGAGGAAGAGTTCCATTGCTCTTGAAAATACGTATTTTTTTTAAAGTTAATTTTAAATTTTAAAAAATATATGTTATAATCATGTTGCAAACTGGATTTTACAGCTTTTTTTCCTTATCTTTTGCTTTCATCCCACAGTTACTCTATTCGCCATTCCATAAGCATGCCTGCAATGAGGTAATATGCTACCCATATTCTGTTTGCTATGGTGATGTTCAACAGTGTAATGAGGAGGGATTTACATACTTTGATCCTGATCCTGCAGTTTTTAGCTGGATGAATAGTCCCACTTCAATCAATTAAGGTTATTCATATAGATCAGAGCTGCAGAACAGGCCATCTGTGGTTTGTTGTTTTTTTTCTTTTAATTGTATTAACTGTTTAATCTCTTGTACAAGCCTTTGAGTAAATGAAGCAGTTTGGAGATGCATTTGGGTAGTTGATGCCAGGTTTGTGTTACTGAATCTGAAATTCAGTTATTTTGCTGTCTCTAGAACATCATTCAAAGCCCATTAATGTAAGAGATGCTTTCCACTCCAACATGCTTTGGATCATGCTCCTATGGAGGGATTTTATATGAGTGCTTTCATATTTTAATGGCTATAATCATGCTTTATTTGACTGCAGCCAAATGATGTCTGTTCAAGTCAAGCTCCGACTGTTTTCAATAAAACTAGGATTCAGTTTTATTTTTACCCCCTTGGCCTCTAAATATATGAATATCCCCACACCTTGCATGTGGGGAAAACAAATCTAACTATATGCAAATTCAGCTTCAGGAGGTGGATAGTTTAAGGCAAGTGTTCAGCAGTGTGACCTATGGGTCAAATCTAAGTCATAATACTCAATTTCTCTCTCCTTTTGACCCTTCATGCCCTATGAAAAGTTTGTCATCTCTTTAACAGAAGCCAAAAGTAAATCTGCATTATTTTTCCAACTGTCCTCCGTTTGCCCATTCCTTAATTTAGAGTCAGTTTCACAGAATCAGAATCACAGAATCATTCAGGTTGGAAAAGACCCTTGGGATCATCGTGTCCAACAATTAGCCCTACTCTACAAGTTCACCCCTAGACCATGTCCCCCAACACCACATCTAAGCGATGCTTAAACACATCCAGGGA